>CM076572.1:876068782-876176282 GCA_034641835.2 Pinus albicaulis
TGTCTTGTTGAGCATAGAAGGATTTTCTGCTGAATTTCTTTCCTTTCTGCCAGTTCTTTGATGTGTTTTTCTCTGATTCTTGAGATTGATTTCTTACTTTCTTGTGAGGATACTTAGCTGCATAATGTCCAACTCTTCCACAGTTAAAGCATTTGAAGGGAAGTTTACCTTTGTATCTACCTGAGCCTCTATCCAGTTTCTTGACAAATTTAGCCTCTTCTTCATCAGAGCAAGAGCATATGTCTTCCTTTTCTTTTTTCTTCTTTTTTGTTTTAAAAGCTGCCTCCCTCGTACTTGGTTTCTTCTATGGAAGCCTCATCTCATATGCTGTTATATTTCCAAGTAGTTGGTTCATGGTCAAGGTCTCCCAATCGGTTGTTTCTTCTATAACAGACACCTTGGGATTAAATCTGGATGGAAGAGATCTTAGAATATTTTGAACAATTATACTTTCTGGCATGGTTTCTCCAAGAGCTTTCATATTATTAACAATTTCTGCAACTTTTAAGAAGAAGCTGCCAGCATCTTCATCATCATTCATTTTTAAATTTTCAAACTAGACTCTATATACTTGAATTTTGGCAGTCTTTACCTTTTTATTTCCCTCATGGATATTCTCTAGAGTATCCCACATATCTTTGGCAGTCTTACTGTGCATTACTTTGATAAACTCAGCTTCACATAGTCCATTTAAGATTGCATTCATTGCTTTTTCATTAGCTACAAAGTTTTGTTTAGCTTCTTTCTCTGAATCAGTTGACGTTGTGGAGTATCCAAATTCCACAGCATCCCAAAATTCTAATCCTAAAGACATTATGTATGCTCTCATCCTGATTTTCCAGAAAGCATAATTAGCACCAGTGAAGAAAGGTGCTTTATTGGTTGAGCTTCCTTCTTGACTAGCCATCTAGAGGGCTTAGGATCTCCTTTCAGTTGTTAGACTGATACACAAGGACTGGCTCTAATACCAATTGTTGAACCTTTAGTTAAACTGAGAGGGGGGGGGGGGGGGTGAATCAGTTTAACACATTCCTTAACTTTTAAAAACTTTTCATTAAACTTGTTTACACTTTCATTTCATATCTAATTTAATATGTGAGTAATCTTCGAATGTAAGAAGCAAGTATAATATAACAGTGGACTTAATATGAGAGCAGTAGGTATTAAGCAGATGATATAAATCAGATCAACACATAAATATCATGCACATAGACATCAGATGTAAGTGGAAACCCATAAAGGGAGAAAACCACATCTTATTATTGTTGTGATGCAAAGGCAAGCTCCAACTCCCTCTCACCACTGTTTTTCTGCAGGCACCAACCTACAGGAGGCTTCGACCTCAGTCAACTACAACTAAGCTGCAACTTGATAGGGAAGCTCCAACTTCCTGAATTTATCAAAATGAATGTTTGCTCATTTACTTTAGATATCAGCTCTGTTCGGTAGCTTCTCTTTTCACTCTTCTTCTCTAAATATTTTCTGCTTTATTCTTCTATATTCTGCATTCTCTATATTTGCTCTCTCTACCTCTTGAGCTTATCAAATTGATATTATATATAGAAATTCTCACATGACTGTTTGTATTTCACAAGGAATTTGGAGTGAACAGTCATGACTCTTTGGCTTCTGTCTTCTTATTCCTTTTTCCAACTTATTTTTAGAATTACTACAATATGTACAAATTTTCATGCTACAGTGGGATTTTGTCTTTTCTTTAGGATACTTTCCTTTGCATCACAAACAATAAAAAAATTAATTACAACATTTACATTCACATTTTTAATTACATATTTCAATTTCACTTAGCCCCTTTTTTGGATTTTGGCTTTACTGGATTTGTCTTTTCCTGTTGCTGTTAAGAACTTGTTCTGCATACCTTGGTTCACTGTAATTGTGTGCACCTGTGAATGTATACCTTTCAAACCTGTAATCTCTGTTTATCTCTGCATGCTCTCCTCTTCTTTTTCTTTTTCATAATTGCATTCAAGTTTCATGCCCAATCATTTCCCAAGTCCGGGAAATCTCACAATCTATGCTTTGTTCTACGCTAACAGTTTCAATGCTTAAATCTGGAGTGTTAATAAATCAACCATATTCCCAATTTATCTTACGTGGCTCTTAATCTTCTTTTTCATTTATTTATCACTTGAAAAATAAATATATTCGCAACTTTCGAACTTAATTCTAGCTCCCAGCTTATATAAATTATTTTCGATCTTTAATTATGCCGCCAACCAACGTTCATACCTTCGTGACCTTATATTAACATTCTACGCCTTTTAAATGAATGACTTTATTGTAAACGTTTGGCTCCGGGCCCCACCTATATAACCAATAGCCAATCAACCGCGCTCACCCTACCTGTCTTAACCTCCGCACACCTTTGTTAAACTTTGAGCACGTTCTGCGAATGATCGCCGTCAGATATCGAGCCTCTAGATCAATGGTGTGTATCGATTTCGCTCGATGTCTTTAGTCAATGTATAACGCGCGAAGGCACACTTTAACAAGCGGTTTTGGAATATGTCCACAGGCCACATGTCGATTCCTGTATGGAATCGCTCCTCCTCCGGGCAATACCACTTATGGTCGATAGGCGGTGCGAAATGGCAGGATGGTTTTCGGCAATCCGCGTTCACTGTTCATCTGGTCGTGGTTCCGCTTCTCCCTATGCTCCAGGTTCTGGTCCGCCTTTATTATTTACCAGGGTTTTATCAAATGTATAACGCACAATTATATTTCTCTGTGCTCCCAAGGTTCTGTCACCCTGAGTCATCAGCCTCCAGTTCGGCTCTCACCACCGTGGTTGATCTAGGAATGGGATTCCTTTCCGGCCTTTATGCGCTTCGATAATCACCATAAACATGTTAACCCTGGACGTGAACTCAACTTCTCACTGCATCTAAGCAGGGAACTCCTCCAATTTTCAACGGACCTTCATAATCCCTCACGAGGATTCATACCATCCTTTGAACAGAATTCTGATATGGTCGGTCTTTCCTCGCATGACCATTAAATATTCACTAGATATAAAAAAACGTGTGCTGTGGTGCCAAGGTAAATATAATTTCACAGTCTTATCCCTCTAATTGCTTCTACAGGTATGGCTAGGCATACTAAATAATTTCACTGACATCAATTTATTTCAATCCCATGTAGAATCACTATCAACTTGGTTGTACAGAAATCTGCTACCATTCATCCAGAACTCATATGTTCACACAGGGTTTAACTCGATAGATGCACAATAATCCTCTTTTCTTTCTCTAATGCTGCTCCTTGCTCCTAAAGCTCCTCTAAAACTGCCTCTTCTTCATGTCCCATGCCTTGTGAATAGTTTAGGTGCTGCTCCTGTCTTTACTTTTGCCATCAATGACAACATTTCCAACAGTCTCCCCCTTTGGCATTGATGGCAACACCCCCACCAATAATCCTATGCTTCTTCTGCTTTCCTTTTAGAAGTCCCTTTTTGCTTTTCCTCCCATTTTGACATCAATGGCAAAAGGTTGCTCATTTCCTAGTTTGCTTTCTGCATTTCCTCTCTCTGAGCTATTTTTAGGCTCTCTTCTGCTGACTTTGTACCATGCTGCTCCATAGTGATGTATAAGAGTTGTTGAGGGAACACTTTGAGGATAATCGAATTTGAATATACACTGTAAATTGATACAGTTCTTTCACTTATATAGAGATAAAAGTGAGAATAATGATACTTCATAGAATACATTGTATCAGCTTTATCTAGTCAGAGATGTATGATTGGATTCAGCAACTAAAATGTTGAGAGGCTTCAAATGATAATCACTACTCGTCTTTTATGTTTCAGATTCTTAATATAATGTTTCATAACACAATAATGATCCTTTTTCTCTGTAATTGACCTTTGGATTCTTGAATAATGTAGACAACTCTAGGATAATAACTTAGTGTTATTTTGCCTTAATCCTTTGATCCTGAGGACCTGATTCATGCTTTCCTTGCTGGCTGTTCTCCCCCTGGAATGATATTTTCGTTTTTTTTCTCCCCCTTAAATTGTGCTTTCTCTTTATATCAGAGAGTAGTATCTGCAGATACTACCCCTAGTTTATCTCTCAAAAATTGAAATGGTTCTCTAGCAAGAGGTTTGGTAAATATATCAGTTGTCTGTTCTTTCGTTGGTACATATTCCAGCTTTACTATCTTCTGAGCCACTTGTTCTCGGAGGAAATGATACTTTATTGGAATATGTTTAGTTTTTGAGTGAAGTACAGGATTTTTAGTTATACTTATAGCACTTGTATTATCACATTTGATTGAGATAGGTTCATCAATGCTTACCTTCATGTCTTGAAGAGTTTGCTTCATGCACATGACTTGTGTAAAACATGCTGCTACTGCTATATATTCTGCTTCAGCTGTAGACAGAGAGATGGATGTTTGTTTCTTGCTTAACCATGCCACCAGACTCTCTCCTAGATAGAAAGCACCTCCACTTGTACTTTTCCTGTCATCAACACAACTAGCCCAATCTGCATCTGTGTATGTTGTTAAAGTGAGGCTTTTGCCTTTTGGACACCAAAGTCCATACTGTGTTGTTCCTTGTAGATATCTGAGTATTCTTTTTACTACCAAAAGATGGTTTTGTTTAGGTGCTGCTTGATATCTTGCCACTATTCCTACTGTTAGCATGATGTCTGGTCTTGATGCAGTCAGATACAATAGACTTCCAATCATGGATCTGTAGAGTTTTTTATCTATATCAGCAGACCCATCATCAGCACACAGCTTGCAACCTGTGGTCACGGGAGTTGACACAGGTTTGCAGTCCTCCATTTTGAACTTTTTCAGCATTTCCTTTAAGTATTTTTCTTGTGAGATGAATGTGCCTGTGTTATTTTGCTGAATTTGCAGTCCCAAGTAGAAACTGAGCTCTCCAATCATGGACATTTCAAATTCTGTTTTCATCTCATCAGAAAACCCTCTTGCTAGTTCTTCTCTGTTGCTTCCAAACATGACGTCATCAACATATACTACAACAATCAGGAGTTCATCTTCATGGGCTTTTATGTATAGATTGTTGTCTACTCCACCTCTCTTAAAGCCTTGTTTTTACAAATATTTATCTAGTCTTTAGTACCGAGCACAAGGAGCCTGTTTCAGTCCATATAGGGCCTTCTTCAGTCTGCACACATAGTATTCTTTGTCTGTTAATGAGAATCCTTCTGGTTGTTCCATGTAGACTTCTTCTTCTAAGTCTCCATTCAGAAATGCATATTTTACATCCATTTGATATACTTTGAAGTTTTGGTAGCATGCAAATGCCAGGAACATTCTGATAGCCTCCATTCTGGCTACAGGGGAAAATGTTTCTTCATAATCAAGTCCTTCAATTTGTGAGTATCCTTTGCAGACCAGCCTTGCTTTATTCCTGGTTACTTGTCCCTGCTCATTCATTTTGTTTTTGAATACCCATTTTGAACCAATGATATTCTTCTCAATTGGTCTAGGAACTAGTTCCCAGGTATTGTTCTTCTCAATTTGGTCCAATTCTTCATTCATTACTTTTACCCAATACTTGTCCTTGCTGGCTTCTTCAAACTTCTTTGGCTCTATTTGTGATAACATTGCTATGTATACTTCTTCTGTCTGTTCAGTTAGTTGTCTTCTTGTTTGCACTCCTACACTCTTGTCTCCTATGATTTGTTCTTCTGGATGGTTCTTTTGAGTGTATCTTGAGGGCGTTTTTGAGTTCAGTCCAGCATCTTCTGATGTTTTGCTTGTTTCATCATCATCCTGTTCCTCTTCTTCATGATTTTTTGATGGACTGTAACAGTCTGTATCTCTTGTATTGTTTGGAA
The DNA here is from genome assembly GCA_034641835.2 of Pinus albicaulis. NCBI lineage: Eukaryota > Viridiplantae > Streptophyta > Pinopsida > Pinales > Pinaceae > Pinus > Pinus albicaulis. Next base: position 876,074,620 of record CM076572.1, read on the forward strand.
GTTCTTCATCAAATCTCACATCAATAATTTCAACTATTTTCCGAAGAGTCTTGTTATAGCACCTGTACCCTTTACTTTTGGAAGCATATTCTAGAAAAATCCCTTCATTTGCTCTTGCATCAAATTTCCCAAGGTTTTCATCATTATTCTTTATGTAACATTTTCTTCCAAAGATTCTGAAATGTTTGATTGAAGCAGGCTTTCCATGCCATAGTTCATAGGGAGTCTTGTCACTCCTTGGCCTTAAGTGAGCTTTATTAAGGATATGTACTGCTGTGTGCACTGATTCTACCCAGAAGGTTTGAGAAATATTATTCTCTTGCATCATGGCTCTGGAAATTTGTTGAACAGATCTGTTTTGTCTTTCTGCTACTCCATTCTACTGAGGTGTTCCTGCAAAAGTGAATTCTTGTTTTATGCCATGCTCATTGCATAGGTCAGGAAAGTCATAATCTGTAAACTCTCCTCCTCTGTCTGATCTGATACATTTTAGTTTGCATCCTGTTTGATTTTCTGCTAATTCTTTGAATATCTTAAATTTTTCCAGTGCTTCTGATTTGTTCTTGAGAAAATCAACCCACGTCATTCTGGAGAAATCATCTATTATCAGCATGAAGTAGGATTCTCCACTAGGTGTCTTAGTTCTAGCAGGTCCGCACAGATCCATGTGCACAAGCTGAAGTGGTCTTCTTGTTGATAGCTCATCTTTAGATTTAAAGGATGTGCGAGTCTGTTTCCCCAATTGACAAGATTTGCATATGGTATTTGAAGGTCTTCTTATTTCTGGCATATTTCTGACAGCTTTCTTCTTGCTCAGTTTGATGATATGGTTGAAGCTGAGATGTCCCAATCTCCTATTCCATAACCATGACTCCTCAAGTTTGGTAAGATGGCAGGCTTCATCCTCCTCTTTCACTATGTACACATTACTCTCTGTTCAAACACCTTTGAGCAGAGTCTTTCCTGTTGTGCTTGATCTGACTTCACAATCTTGAGCTCTAAAAATAACTTCACAACCTTTGTCACACATTTGACTGACACTCAGTAAATTTTCTTTCAGCCCATCTACAAATAGTACATCCTGGGCCTTTCCTCTGCCATTGTCTATGTTGACTGAGCCTTTTCCCTTGATCTTACCTGATTTATCATTTCCAAAAGTAACATTGCCAGATTTCTTTTCATTAAGAGTTATAAACTTGCTTTTGTCTCCAATCATGTGTTTTGAGCAGCCACTGTCCAAGTAGCATTGGCTTTTCAAGTCTTGAGCAGTTAGAGCCAAGTCACATTTATTCTCCTTCTTTATCCACAGGAAGCACCCTTTTGTTTGGTATCTTTTGTGAGATGATGGGCTACATCTTCTGAGAGGACACTTGGAAGAAGTATGTCCAATTTGATTGCATACACAGCATTTGGTCATAATTTTTGCTGGGTTGTGAGTATGAAAATAATTTGTTTGATTCATAAACCTCCTTGAAGTGTTGAAAATCAATCCGTGTCCATACTTTCTACACTCAATGATTTTATGGCCAAATTCTTTACAATAAAAACAGTAACCATAGAAACAACTTGCATACCTAATGTGAGTTTGTCTTCTCTAGTTGTTTATTTGAGATAGTCTCTTTACTGTTTACATCATTAGCTGGTTTGAATTACTCCTCCTTGCATGACAATATGCAGCAATGTGTCCCAGCTTGTGGCAGGCATAACAGGTGGCATTCTTCATAGGAGGCAAGAATCTCCTTTGATGGTTTCCAAATTTGATATAATCAGGAGTATATGATCCTTTCTTTGTTGTCTTAGTATTTGTTGCAATATTTGTTATTAAAGGTTTCTTCTAGTCTCTGTATTTCTCATTACATGTTTCTTCCTTTGTAGGAATTATTTGAGCTGCTTCATCAACCTTCTTTTCTTTCACAAAAATTATATTTTTGTTTTCCTCTTCTTTGCCTTTACTTGATTCTCCTTCATAGCCTATCCCATTTTTTATTAGAGGAGATCTTTGAGCATCCAAGATTTCATTCAACTTACTAGAGCTTGTCATTTGAGAAGGGTATATAGACACTTTCTATTGAGCACTTTCTAATTTCTTCCTCAGACATACAATTTCTTCTTCTAGCTTCTCTTGTTCTCGAGTTTTATCCTTGATTTGCTGAAGTAACATATCTTCAATCTTCTTGGATTCTTCAAGCTTTACCTTTAGAGGCATGAGGACTTCTGAATTTTGTTCTTCTTTCACACATTTGAGGAGAATCTCTTTTTGTTTTCTGCGTTTTAGTTTGAGTCTGTCAATCTCCTCCAGAGCACTTCTTAGCTCCCCCTCAAGGTCGACCTCCCCTTCTTCTTCTTCTTCTAGCAAGAGTCCTTCAAGATATTCTATGGCCATCAGTAAAAATTCAGAGGTTCCCTCTTCTCCTGAGGATTCATCTGAGTCTTCAGATGTACTGCTGTCTTGTTGAGCATATAAGGATTTTCTGCTGAATTTCTTTCCTTTCTGCCACTGAGTTCTTTGATGTGTTTTTCTCTGATTCTTGAGCTTGATTTATTACTTTCTTGTGAGGACACTTCCAACTCTTCCACAGTTAAAGCATTTGAAGGGAAGTTTACCTTTGTATCTACCTGAGCCTCTATCCAGTTTCTTGAAAAATTTAGCCTCTTCTTCATCAGAGCAAGAGCATATGTCTTCCTTTTCTTCTTTCTTCATTTCTGTTTTAAAAGTTGCCTCCCTTGTACTTGGTTTCTTTTGTGGAAGCCTCATCTCATATGCTGTTAGATTTCCAAGTAGTTGGTTCATGGTCAAGGTCTCCCAATCGGCTGTTTCTTCTATAGCAGACACCTTGGGATTAAATCTGGATGGAAGAGATCTTAGAATCTTTTGCACAATTATACTTTATGGCATGGTTTCTCCAAGAGATTTCATATTGTTAACAATTTCTGCAACTTTTAAGAAGAAGCTGCCAACATATTCATCATCATTCATTTTTAAATTTTCAAACTGGGTTCTATACACTTGAAGTTTGGTAGTATTTACCTTTTTGTTTCCCTCATGGATATTCTCTAGAGTATCCCACATATCTTTGGTAGTCTTATTGTGCATTACTTTGATAAACTCAGCTTCACATAATCCATTCAAGATTGCATTCATTGCTTTTGCATTAGCTACAAAGTTTTGTTTAGCTTCTTTCTTTGAATCAGTTGACTTTGTGGAGTATCCAAATTCCACAGCATCCCAAACTTATAATCCTAAAGACATTATGTATGCTCTCATCCTGATTTTCCAGAAGGCATAATTAGCACCAGTGAAGAAAGGTGCTTTATTGGTTGAGCTTCCTTCTTGAGTCAAGCTCTGTAGGGCTTAGGATCTCCTTCCTCGCTTTAGAGACTGATATAAAAGGAACCTGCTCTGATACCAATTGTTGAACCTTTAGTTAAACTGAGAGGGGGGGGTGAATCAGTTTAACACATTCCTTACCTTTTAAAACTTTTCATTAAACTTATTTACACTTTCATTTCATATCTAATTTAATATGTGAGTAATCTTCGAATTTAAGCAGCAAGTATAATATAATAGTAGACTTAATACGAGAGCAGCAAGTATTAAGCAGATGATATAAATCAGATAAATACATAAATATCATGCACAGAGACATCAGATATAAGTGGAAACCCATAAAGGGAGAAAACCACATCTTATTATTGTTATGATGCAAAGGCAAGCTCCAACTCCCTCTCACCATTGTTTTTCTGCAGGCACCAATCTACAGGAGGCTCCAACCTCAATTATGCAAGCTACAACTTGCAAGGAAGCACCAACTTTCCGAATTTATCAAAATGAATGCTTGTTTGCCGATTTACTTCAGATATACTCCATATCACTCGTTCTCGTAGCCAACTTTTACTCTTCTTCTCTCTAAATATTTTCCTCGCTTTATTCTTCTATATTCGTATTCTCTATATTTGATAAAACTAGCCTCTTGAGCTTATCAATTTGATATTATATATAGAAATTCTCACATGACCGTCTCAGATTTTCACAAGGAATTTGAGTGAATAAATATGACTCTTTGGCTTCCGTCTTCTTATTCCTTTTTCCAACTTATTTTTAGAATTACTACAATAAGTACAAATTTCCATGCTACAGTGAGTTTTTGTCTTTTCCTTAGGATACTTGCCTTTGCATCACAAACAATAAAAAATTAATTACAACATTTACATTCACATTTTTAATTACATATTTCAATTTCACTCAGCCCCTTTTCTGGATTTTGGCTTTATTGGATTTGTCTTTTCCTGCTGCTGTTAAGAACTTGTTCTGCATACCTTGGTTCACTGTAATTGTGTGCACCTGTGAATGTATACCTATCAAACCTGTAATCTCTGTTTATTTCTGCATGCTCTCCTCTTATTTTTCTTTTTCATAATTGCATTCAAGTTTCATGCCCAATCATTTCCCAAGTCCGGGCAATCTCACAATTTCTGCTTTGTTCTACGCTGGCAGTTTCAATGCTTAAATATGGAGTGTTAATAAATCGACCATATTCCCAGTTTATCTTACGTGGCTCTTAATCTTCTTTTTCATTTATTTATCACTTGACAAATAAATATATTCGCAACTTTCGAACTTAATTCTGGCTCCCAACTTATATAAATTATTTTCGATCTTTAATTATGCCGTCAACCAACGTTCATACCTTCGTGACCTTATATTAACATTCTACGCCTTTTAAATGAATGAATTTATTATAAACGTGTGGCTCCGGGCCCCACCTATATAACCAATAGCCAATCAACCGCGTGCACCGTACTTGGCTTAACCTCCGCCCACCTTCGTTAAACTTCAAGCACGTTCTGCGAATGATCGCCGTCGGATATCGGGCCTCCTGATCAATGGTGTGTATCGATTTCGCTCGATGTCTTTAGTCGATGTATAACGCGCGAAGGCACACTTTAACAAGCGGTTTTGGAATAGGTCCACAGGCCACGTGTCGATTCCTGTATGGAATCGCTCCTCCTCCGGGCAATACCACTTATGGTCGATAGGCAGTGCGAAATGGCAGGGTGGTTTTCGGCAATCCACGTTCACTGTTTACCGGTCATGGTTCCACTTCTCCCTATGCTCCAGGTTCCGGTCCGCCTTTATTATTTACCAGGGTTTTATCAAATGTATAATGCACGCTCTATTTCTCCGTGCTCCCAAGGTCTCCGCTACCCGAATCATCGCCCTCGAGTTCAGCTCTCACCACCGCATGATCTAGGAATGGGATTCCTTTCCGACCTTTCTCGTAAGCCCGATAATCACCATAAACACGTTAACCCTGGACGTGAACTCAAATTCTCACTACGTCTGAGTAGGGAACTCCTCCAATTTTCAACGGACCTTCATAGTCGCTCACGAGGATTCATACCATCCTTCGAACATAATTATGATATGGTCGGTCTTTCCTTGCATGACCATTAAATATTCACTAGATATAAAAAACGTGTGCTGTGGCGCCAAGGTAAATATAATTTCACAGTATTATCCCTCTAATTGCTTCTACAGGTATGGCTAGGCATACTAAATAATTTCACTCACATCAATTTATTTCAATCCCATGTAGAATCACTATCAACTTGGTTGTACAGAAATTTGCTACCATTCATCCAGAACTCATATGTTCACACAGGGTTTAACTCGATAGATGCACAATAATCCTCCTTGCTTTGTCTGATGCTGCTCCTTGCTCTTGAAGCTCCTCTAAAACTGCCTCTTCTTCATGTCCCATGCCTTGTGAATAGTTTAGGTACTGCTTCTGTCTTTAATTTTTCCATCAATGACAACATTTCCAACACGCTTTCCATTTTCCGTTTTGAAGAAAACTGACTTTTTATAAGTGTTGTTTAAATAAAACTGAAATTAAATTATGCGTTTGTGAAGGGAAGAATGTATTTTGAATGGGAAAAGGGAAGGGAAAGATATGACCCGCATCGCAATCGAAATCGGAGTCAGGAAGGATATTATTTAAACAGAGAAACGAAAGTTCCGATGCGATTGGGAACATGGCCTTTTGTAATAAAAAAAATGGATAAATTTAACTTTTACAAAGGAGAAGGGCTTTTATAATGAATGGCAGAGGATTTAAATGGTGGGACCAAAGGGTACGAATCGCAATCGGAGATCGGAATCGGGAGAGGGGAGGAATGATATATATGAAACTGCCGATGTGATTGGGGGAGGTCTTTATATATAATCAAATATAACCAAAGTTTTGGATTAACAAAGGGCTAGGCCTTTTATTTATGAACGGGTGGAAGAATTTGTGGTGTGGCCCGAGGGGTCAATCGCACCTGAGAGATCGTAGGATTCAGTTTTCTACGCATCGAGAATAGGAATTTGTGACGCAATCAGAGGAGCGGCGTGATCGGGGAGGTGATGGAAATGTTGCGATCAATCTGAGGATCTCGCGATCGGGTAATCGAAAGGGGGGGGATGCGATTAATTGCATCGGAGTTTCGTGCGATTGAAGTGATCGAAGCTCTTCAAATAAACGTTGCGATTGGAATGCACATTCAAATGTTGTGATTGCGGCAAGGTTTATAATATATAAAACTTTATAATAAATTTTATCATGAAGCGTGGTGGGGAAGTGGTTTTATGCGGTGAGATTTTATAATATCCAAATTTTTATTATAAAGTTCTATGGCATGGAGGGGAAGTGGTTGGGCATAATTGCATATGTATTTATAATGCGAATTTATAATCAGAAAGGGGGAAAAGGTGTTTTTAAAGGAATATTAAACTTTAATAATACAAAGTTTAAGGGAAAAAATGGGAAATAGGGGATATATGAGGATATCGGGACTTTTTCTTGACTTAAGCGTAAATTTCAATCCAGAAGTCAGTTTTGAGAGTGTAGTATACCGTTGGAAAGCTCGTTCCGAGCTCTTTCTGATGGATCTACTTGGAAGATGATTTGGCGTTGAAAATGCTGCAGAAAAGTCTCTGAAGGCGGGGACATTACTTTGTGGAGATAATAGCTTCTGAATTGTGACTAAAAGGCGAAGTATTATGTTTTCACCTCAAAACATGGTTTTGAGGCGAAAATTACATCAAGCTGAACAAAATGTCTCTCTGATTCTTCTAGGTGCTGTGACTTTGAGTTTTTTGACTTCCTCATGACCTTGCTGATATTATTAACATTTGACTCATTAATTTGACCATGGTAAGACCCTAGAAACTAATGAGACCCATCCTATGACCTACTGATATGATTTTAAGAATGAAAGTGAATAATGACTAAAGACCATAGAGAGGAAAATCAGCAAGCACCACATGAGGGAAAACTGATGAAGAATTACTACCATCAATGAATCCATGACCTAGCGGAATGGTGAAATTGATTATTATGGGACTCCTAATATGCAAATGCAAAGAGTAACTTTGATCACTGATGGAAGTATGAATAAACTGACACTAACATTGGCTCCAATGGGGATGGTATCTCCTTTGGAGGTGCCAAGAACACCGTAGAACAAGTATCCTTATCCATTGGGCATGGAGTCAATAGCTAAAAACAAAATTGAATACTGAAAGAAACTTGACCCAACAAAATGACTCAAAAGTGACTCAAAGCTAACCTAGACAAAACTTAACATTTAAATCTTGATGGCAGTATATCACCAAGACTTGAGGTTTCAAATCTTGATGCTAACCACCTGTGTTTCTGGAAGGCCAATGTACCATCATGCTATATCAAAATGCTAATGTAACCAATCAAGCAGATGCCTCCTTGATTGATTCTCCTGATCAGATCCTCTGGTCAACAATAGATACTTGCAACTGGGCATCCAAAAGCATGGTTGGCCATGATCTCCTTCATCACTGAATACTGCAATAATTACCTTCACTGCTGACTGCAATAAATTTGCCACTGGATCCTGAAAAACATGAAGATTTACCTCCTGCTGAAGAAACAAGGTGTCTTTTTCTTTTGATTCTGATCTTTCTTCATAATGTACCTCAGTAAGAGTGTGTTCCTAGTCTTCAAAAGATTCTGAAAAAGTGGATGAGCAAATTTCCTCTTGAAAAAATATTTCAAAGCATGAGACATAGGAAGAAGAGTCTGAAATGCAGTCCTGAATGCTCTGATCTTCTGTAATCTGAATATATTGTTGGTTGTCTTCATATAATATGACAACCATATTGTCATGTTTCTCATCATATTCATCAATCATAAGAGAAGAAACTTCATATGGTTCTTGAGATCCAACACTATCATTTCTATCATCTACCATAAATTCATCCAAAGAAACTCTTTCACTTACTTGAACAAAGATCTCATCTTGTTTTTCATTAAGGGAATGGATTACCTCCTTGTGAAGACTCCTTTCTAATGGAATGAGCGTGTTTAGATCTATAACTATATTTTCTTCGTTTGAGGTGTCCTTAACAATAGAGAACTCCATGATGGGATCAGGAACAACATACTCGTCATCATCACATTTTGAATCCAATTCTAGTTTAACTCTATCGCTATCTGAGACTGGAACATCATTTTCCTGCATATCATCCTTTATTTCAATCAGATCTGAAATAAAACTTTGTCTTCCATGATTTTCAACATATGGAAATCTTCAACCTGCTAATCTTGATAAGAATCCTTTAAGATTTCTGCGTGCTGCTGAAATGGATTTTCATACAATGCTTCCATGATTTCTTCATCCATGAATTCATCGTCTCCATAAAAATTCTCAAGATTTTCAATGAAACTGTTAACATGTTTGCAACAGTTCTGAACTAACATTAAATACGAACAAGATTCTTTGTACCTTTCAAAGAATATGGTATGAAAATATTTTAAACCATAAATACAAGCAAGGGGAAAAATTTCATACCAAGATTGAGCTTCATCTTCCAGAGTAGCCATAAATATTTTCATCAAACAATCTTCAGGAAAATCAATCTTTAATTTATGCACATGAATGTGAAATTTTACTAGATGAAGAGCTGCGTCATTACCTTCCACATTTCTGAACATAGGCAAATTCTGAAGCCAATCCACCTTGGGCATTTTATTTGGGAAACCTGGAATATGATCTCGGCTCATGGGAGCATACCTTCTTGCAATATGTTCCATCCTAAAACAAAGATCTTAAAGCTACTGATCTTCCTGCAGTGGAGTCACCATGAGAATTTGATTTTCTAGATCCTTCAGTGAATGAAGTCGCTAGGTGAATGTTTTCAGCCTTTATATGCATCTGATTGTTGTTCACCATGAACATTCAGATATAATACTCTGTCATTCTTTACCGAGAAAATATTACTGGGGTGATTAATATTCTATGCAAAAAAATTTTAGTCTTTCCCCAGTATGGTCGCCAGAGATGTTAGCACCTGAATTGGACCTCAGGCTGCAAAAGGCAAATCAGGGTAACAACTAAACCACGCTCAGCCTTGTAGCTAGCCATACAAGGATAGGAGAGGGCTCTCTCCATAGAATAGATATTCAATAAAACAATAATGAACTGATTTTAGGCTAGATATATAAATGGGAAAAGGGATTTTAATAAATGACTGAATTTTCATGGATGTATGGGACAAAAGGACAGCATGAGCTGAGGAATTAAATCAGGATACCGGGTATTTCATGGGGCAATATAGGCAAGAGATTTAGCAATCAAGTTGAAATAAGATGGAGTGGAAAGACTGTTGAGAAGCTGAAAAGGGAATAATAAATGAATCCTTTTCAAACAGAAGAAAACACACAGAGTATGAATGCTTCCCCAAGGAAGAGCATATAAGAATGGATTCTACCTTTCTGACTTGAAAACAATCAACTGGAAATGTTTATGAATGAATGGTGAAACATAACAATGTACATATGAAACATAAAGGAGAGACATATGCTAAAACTCATACCACATGAATCCCATAAATCAGAGCTGAATCACTTTATTTAATTCCCTGCCAAACTGTACAATGGAGCACAGAGCTCAACTACCACACTATTCCCCTCTTTCTGAGTTTTCATACTTCAGACTTTCAGCCCTTTACCAATGATTTTCATTTACAATAAATAATCAAATTTTGTGGGAATATAGATCGATGGGAAGAGGAGTCGTTTCAACAGCTCAAAAACATGAAAATAGGCGATAGAAAATAAGAGCCAATAATCATTCCAAAAGGAAGAGCTGCGTTACATTATTTCATTTGAAATTTTTGGATATCCAATGAGGAGGCAAAACCCTGTAGCATGGATCCTTTCAAATCATCACTGAAGATGTGACTGTTACAATTTTGGTTCTTTGGCCTCTGACGTTTTGCTTTCCATTTGCCATTTTGAAGAAAAATGACTTTTTGTAAGTGTTGTTGAAATAAAACTGAAATGAAATTATGTGTTTGTGAAGGAAATAATGTATTTTTAATGGGAAAAGGGAAGGGAAGGAGGCGGGACCCGCATCGCAATCACAATCGGAATAAGGCAGGGGGAATATGACATACAATGGAGTGAAAATTTCCGATGCGATTGGGCAAAGGATTTTGTAATAAACAAAATGGACAAATTTTAACTTTTTACAAAGGAGAAGGGCTTTTATAATGAATGGCGGAGGATTTAAATGGTGGGACCAAAGGGTACGAATCAAAATTGGAGATCGGAATCGGGAGAGGGGTGGAATGATATATATGAAACTGCAGATGCGATTGGGGGAGGTCTTTATATATAATCAAATATAACCAAAGTTTTGGATTAACAAAGGGCTAGGCCTTTTATTTATGAATGGGCGGAAGAATCTGTGGTGGGGCCCGAGGGGTCATTCGCAATCGGAGATCAGAGGGGAGCGGGGATAATCGCATCGGGAGAACAGAATTTACGATGTGATTGGAGGAGCGGGCGCGATCGGGAGTGCGATGGGAATGTTGCGATCAATCAGAGGATCTTGCGATCGGGTAATCGGAAGGGGGGATGCGATTAATTGCATCGGAGTTTCGCGCGATTGAAGTGATCAGAGCTTTTCAAATAAACGTTGTGATTGGGACACGCATTCAAATGTTGCGATTGCAGCAGGGATTATAATATATAAAACTTTATAATAAATTTGATCATAAAGCGTGGTGGGGAAGTGGTTTTATGCGGTGAGACTTTATAATATCCAACTTTTTATTATAAAGTTCTATGGCATGGAGGGGAAGTGGTTGGGCATAATCGCATATGTATTTATAATGCAATTTTACAATCAGAAGGGGGGAAAAGGGATTTCATAAGGAAGATATAAAACTTTAAACATAAAGTTAAAGGGTAACAAATGGGAAATAGGGGGTATATGACGATATAAGGGCCTTTACTTCACTTAAGCATAAATTTCAATCCATAAGTCATTTTTGAGAGTGTAGCATATCGTTGAAAAGCTCTTTCCGGGCTCTTTCTGATGGATTTACTTGGAAGATGATCTGGCACTGAACATGCTGCGAAAAACTCTCTGAAGGCAGGGACATTACTTTGTGGAGATAACAGCTTCTGAATTGTGACTAAAAGGCGAAGTATTATGTTTTCACCTCAAAACATGGTTTTGAGGCAAAAATTACATCAAACTGAATAAAATGTCTTTTTGATCTTCTAGGTGCTGTGACTTTGAATTTATTGACATCCTCATGACCTTGCTGATGTTATTGATACTTGACTTATTAATTTGACCATGGTGAGACCCTAGAAACTAATGAGACCCATCCTATGACCTACTGATATGATTTTAAGAATGAAAGTGAATAATGACTAAAGACCATAGAGAGGAAAATCAAAAAGTTTCACGTGAGGGAAAACTGATGAAGAATTACTACCATCAATGAATCCATGACCTAGCGGAATGGTGAAATTGATTATTATGGGACTCCTAATATGCAAATGCAAAGAGTAACTTTGATCACTGGTGGCAGTATGACTAGATTGACACTAACAGAATGGAAAATCCCACAACCATAAACCATCTTCGAGGATTTGTGGGGTCAACAGGGTATTATCACAAGTTTGTTAAGAATTATGGGAGAATATAGGCACCTATAACATCATTATTGAATAAAGATGCATTTACTTTGACTCCAAAAGTAACTAAGGCCTTTGAACATCTTAAATAGACAATGTGCCAAGCACCGGTCTTAGCTACGCCAGACTTCACAAAAACGTTTATTGTGGAATGTGATGCCTCAGGAAATAGAATTGGTGTGGTTTTAATGCAAGAAGGAAGAACCATTTATTTTGGAAGTCATTCAATCAAAGGAAAGTATTTAAATAAACCTATTTATGAGAAGGAAATGTTGGAAATACTACATGGACTAAAACTATGGTGACCTTACCTAATGGGAAGACACTTCAAGGTAAAAACATATCATGATAGTCTTAAATAATTTTTGGAACAAATATTATCTTCAGAAGAGAAGAAAAAATGGGTGACAAAGATGTTGGGTTATGACTTTGAAATCATCTTCAAAAAAGGGAAGAAATTTTTTTTTGCAGATGCACCCTCAAGAAAGGATGAGGATGTAGAAGCATTTCTTTTTTCCATTTCTATTATCAAACCTGAGTGGATAACCAAAGCAAGGGATGAATGGAAGAATGTTTAAGAGGTGTGGACACTCATTAAAAATTTGAATCAAGATCCTAGTACATTTGAAACATTTTGCTGGAAAAATTATTCATTATGGTACAAAGATCGCTTATATCTGTGTAAGAATTCCCAACTCAAACAAAAGATTATTTTTGAATTTCACACCTCTCCCTTAGGAGGGAACTCAATATTTTTAGAAACTTACCACAAGGTCAAGAAATATTTTTTTTGGGAGGGCCTTAAATCTGATATTCAAAAGTTTGTGGCATAATGTTTGTTTTTCCAGCGTAATAAAGTTGAGACATTTAAGACCCAATTTTTTTACAAACTTTATCCATTCCAAGTCAATGTTGGGAGGAGGTTTCAATGGATTTTATCATAGGTTTACCCAAGTCCGAAGGAAATACTATCATTGTTAGGTTCCTGTGATTTGATAGATTGATAGACCAAATGCACAGGGTAACATCAGACTAGTCTTTGGAGTCTTTGGACCTAGCCTTCCTGGACTCAAAGAGGGCTCTCTCTATTGTATGCAAGGGATCATGTGAAATTGTTTTCTTTTAGGGTTTTATTTTAAGCTAGTTGTTAAGTGTAGGGTTTGTTTGATTGTTTTGGTTGGGTAAGATGGTCAAGTAGAATAGATGGAATGAGGAAATCTTCAAATCATTGGGCTATGGAGTCTATAAAATTCATGGAAAGTTCAATAATGGGTCGGGGAGCATCATAGGGAAAATCTAGCATGGTTAATGGATTTTCAAGGTTTATGGGAAATGAGATGGACATCAAGTTTGTGAAAAAAACTAGGGCAAAGGGAAATCAAGAATCCTTTGTCAAATACTTAAAACAAGAAGGGACTTCAATACTATTTAGCATAAAGAAGTAATCAATAGACAGGGCACACCAATAACTCTTTGATTCCACCAAAGAAAATAAGCATTTCAGAAAAACATTCCAATGAAATATAGAAGGTGAGAAACTCATTTAACTTCTAGTGATTTCACCTTCAAGGATAGAAAACATTAAAGATATACATATAACTTTAATCAAAGAAGAGGGAACACCTAAACATCATTGATCATAGCTATGAAGATCTCCAAAATAATTATTCAAGCATGGACAAAGGGTATGATTGAAACATAGCCTATTTCATAGACCTAATTAATGGTACTTTGGAGAGATACCTCAAGAATAGTGTTTATTGACATCAAATAAGCAGGGCTAGCCATAAATCATATTTGATACCTACTGTATTAAACCATTCATGAAATAAACAAGCTTAGGGGGTCTAGAGAGAAATTAAGAATTCTCTAAAATGTCATAGCAGAGGAAAACATAGAGGCAATGAAAAACAAACAGACCTAAGGTGCCTTTGAAGAATATTTATTTGTCTAAATCCTTTGTTATATTGCAACACAGAAAGATGGAAACAAAATGATACATGAGAAAATAATAACTGAATAGAAGCACTTCACCATTAACCAATCTCGGGGATCCTGCAAGCAAGCCTCATCCATCAACAAGCAAAACAAGCCATTCACAAGCTCCACACAACCAATTTCCCTTCAACCTCCAAAAGACTATGTATTGCTCCAAAGAGTCATCAAATTCCAACCCAAATAATGAGCTCAAATGAAGTATTTATCTGCAAATGAGGAGTTGCTGTTAAACTAGGGTTTATATGTTATTTATTATAGAGTTAATCTGTTTTTGACCTTTGAGACTATGCAAGGCCCAAGGCAGAAGTACCTGAATGTGTTTCTCAGGAATAATAGCTCCTAACTTAACTTCTGATTTAATATAGGTGAAATGTTTGACTTTGGGGCTTTGTAATAACTTTACAATAACTGCTGGTAGATATAAAATATCTCTGACTGAGTGTAATAATTGTTTGATGCTTTATTGAAGGAAACAAAGCTGTAGGTGGAAAAATATCTTTGAAGATGTAACTGCCTCTGTAGATTGATCCTTCGAATACGTTCCTGGGTTAATTTGTCTTTGTTTTGTCATTGAACTTTTTTTAGGCCTTAAAACTTAGGATCTGCATCTTAATTCTCTATTTTATTTTCCTTTCTCTTTATCCTGCCTTTATGACTTGATCTCCCTGATTAATCTTCTGATCTTCTGTCTTGAAAACTTTAATCCTCTAACCTTAATCTGTCTGTCTTCACTTTTCTTTAAACTCTGCTTTGCTAGCTAATCCTTTGTTTTTACCTTTTGATTAGTGATTAGCCTCTCTAATCTTGTTCTTTGCTATTTTGCAATCCTCTGACTGCCTTTCCTCTCTTTAGGCTGACTGTTTGTCCATGTTTTGGATGCAGGGATGTGCTCTTCCGTGCTGAAGGGTTTAGATCATACCCCTGATCTTGATTTCGAGGGGTTCATTTCTTTATTCTTCGCCTCTGGTTTCCTTTATGAACGAAATGAAGCTCTGGATTGTCACCCGAACCTTATTCAATCGATCTTGAACCATCAGAATGCATTTCTTGCATTTCCGCCATTAAAGCTGCACACTAAAACAAACAACTAGTTCTTAAATCCTGCATAGTGGGTTTACTGCATTTTCAAGGGTTTTCGGTTTGTCATAGGGCAGAAAATGGTGAATGGGGTCTTGGTTCCACAGGAAGAACCAACATAAAGTTTGAACTGCAGCGGGGGCATTTTAATTATGGCGCAGAGGGATAAGCGGTTTTTGGGAAAACCAGAGGGTGGTTTTCGCACAATTGGAAGGGTGGTAATGGTTTTCGGTGCGGTGATGCGATACCATTTAGCGACCGCCATGTGGCAGGAAGAAACAACCCATTTCACATGGTCAGGGATTATTTAATACGGGCATGATTAAATTTGCGATATGAGATGGACGTCGTCGGATCTCAAGGGCAAAGATCGACAACGACCACAAGCCTTGAGAGTGGTAGGCTAGTTTGGAGGTGGAGCCCGGGGACAGGTGGCGAAGCAGGAATGCATGAGGGTTTTGATGCAGAAGTGGGGCCAGGGGTCTGTATAAATTAAGTGAAATTCACCTTTTTATAAGGTTTGGGGATGGTTTATGAGGGGCTTCAAAAATAAGGAGCAGGGAGGGATATAATATAGGTGGGGTCAGGGTCGTATGGTGACGGGTTAAGGCCATATGAGCGTGAGGGGCAGCTTAGGGCTAGAGGAAAGGGGCTAAAAAGGGGTGGGTTTTAATAAAACAAAAACAACAGACGGGTTTATATATAAAAACACGGTCGAATATATATAAAAAGTGGGTCCCGATAGCTTATTATTTTGATATAAAACAATGTAAAAAGAATTTTTTACATTGTTTTGGTGTATATGAGGGAATATGGTGAATGGAGGGTTTTGAAAGGGGGAAAATGGGCCTTTTTGGTGGGGAATGAGTGAAAGAGAGTTGGGGTAAGGAAAAGGTAAAAATGAGGTAAAAAAACCCAAAATGAATTTCTTTAAGAGTAACAAGGTAACCTCTGAAAAGGGGGCAGGAATGAAATATAGTGAAAACCGTTTATTTAGGATAATGAAGGCAGTGAGATTTCTAAAACTCACAATATTTCATGAATCTTGTTTTTTATAAATCTAAAATCATCATTTAGTCATCTACAAAGAAAAACAAATTACTGATGACTAACAGTGGCTCTACTTGGGGAGGGAAACTCATTTTTAGGAGGTGTTTAGAACTTCAGATATCAAATCTCTGAGTTTATGAAGATCAGTGCCTCATCTATTTGGAAATTTTTTTCTTCTTTCTTTTGCTGATGTTTTCTTTTTGAAGTTATGATCTCAAGAACCTGAAAAACATGATTTCTTCAACCTCATCTCTACCTACCCAGCCTACTTTTTCTAACATTTTTTCTTCCTTGGGTGCACTTAAATTGGAAAACCATTTGTCATTCTTTTCTTTTGAAAGAAAAGACAAACTATCTACTTGTACCCTTATTGCTTCCAAGAGTTCAGATTATGCTAGTGAATTCTTTTATTCTCTACCTAGACTATCAATCTAGAAATATTAAGCTATATGACAGACTTCATTCTCTAAACTATTGACATGAAATTGAAAACATTAATTGAAGCAATATTAAGCAATCTGATTCACCATGTGTTTTGGCATTGGGACAAGCAACACACAGACATTATTTTTGTACAAACAAAACTAGAAAGTATGAGGGTTGTGTTTCATCATTTGTTAATCATCCCTATATTTCTCTTTGGTTCAGGTTTGATCATGGAGAACCAATATATTTTCTTCCTAATATATTCCTACTGACAAATCAAGTTTATGTGTTTTGAAAAGTTCTCTTTCACTAACCTATCAGCAATAAATTTAAAACATGTTCAGCCATGATTAGGTTGGATGACTGAAAAGACTTCTTTTTGAACAAGTAGTGGTATTTAGGTTTGCACACTTTCAACATTACTATTTTTTGGGTATGGGGATGTACCTCTTTTTCAAATCTGCCCTCTTTTTCTTTCTTTCTATATTTTTTTGTTTTTTTTTTACTGATTTTTCATCATGCAATGTTATGTACAATGAATGAAAATTTTCAAGCTAGGACTCTTGACAAAAATAGTGCTTGAGCATCCTACCATTGACAGGACCTCCAAATAACTCTTCTCCATTCAGCCCTTGTAAAAAGAAAGCATTATTATCTCTAATTGAATGAATGATATAAGGACCTTTCCACAAATTCTCAAATTTTCCATGTTTACCTTTTTCCTCCCTCCTAGAATCCCATTTCAGCACTGTATCTCCAATGTGGAAATCATTGTCTTTGGTTCTTTTGTCAAAAATATTCTTTAAGTTTTCTTGCACTTCTTGTGTCCTTTTGTAAACTTCCTCCCTTGACTATTGCAAATGAATGGTTTGGTTCAACCTTCTTTGCATTTCATTTTCTTCTGATTGCATTTCTTGGAGGAGCTTCATGACTGGAACTCATAAAGATGTTGGGAAGACCGCATCCATGCCATACACTAGTTGATAGGGAGACATACCGATTGACTTCTTGTTGGTTAGTCTATCAGCCCATAATGCATGCACTATTTTTTCATGCCATGCTTTTTGGTTCTGTTCCAGAAGCCTCTTGATAATATTCACCAGACTTTTGTTGGAGGACTCAACCAGCCCATTACCTTGAGGGTAATAAGTTGTGGAATGCCCCAATTTGATATGATATTTATAGCAAAATTCAACCATTCTTTTGAATTTAAAGGCAGCAACATTATCTGTGATTATCTTCCTAGGAAAACCAAATCGGGACAAGATGTTGGTCTCAAGAAATTTGATAATTACTGAGTCAGTAGCATTCCTAGAAGGGATGGCCTCTATCCACTCGGTGAAATAATCAGTGGCAGTAATGATCCACTTGTGTTGGGAAGATGAGGTGGGGTGACTTTCTCCAATAAAGTCCAAACCCCATTATTGAAAAGGGGCTTCAACACTGATGGGATGCAAAGGTAAAGGTAGGAGTTTTCTCTTGCCATAAAAAAATTGGCACTTATGGAAAGTCATGACTAGTTTTTGGGTGTCAAGGAAAATGATGGGCCAATAATAGCCAACTCTAAGGATTTTGTTTACTATGGTTTTCTAGTAGAGATGACCTCCACACTCTCCCTCATGCAGCTCATGCATGATTTTTCCTGCATCATTCTCAAGAAAACATTTAAGCAATATGCCAACAGAATTCTTCCAATACAGAACTCCATCTAAAATGAAAAAATTTAAAGCTTTTTATTTCAAGAATCTGGATTTTTCCTTTGATAAAGTAGAAGGAGTATTAAGATAAAGAAGCACATATAGGATATCAACATACCAAGATGAATTTAGAAATACTTCTTCAATGTATGGAGCTGTGAACTCTTCATTTTCCTTTAATGCATCAACCATATTCATGTCTAGTGCTTGGAAATTTGATTCAGCCATGAGTTTTTCTAATCCTTGTCCTTTAATCAGCTTAGTGGGTCTGATTTCTAAATCATATTCTAAAATAATAGCATTCCGTTTACCCCTTTTACCATCAGGGCCTTGATTTAGAATGTCCTTGACAACTGTATGTGGGACAAAAGAAATGATATGAGAGTGCAAAATGTAGACTCAGAAATATTTCAATACTTTAATCAAGGCAAAGGCTTGTTTCTCCATGATGCTATATTTTAGTGGAGCATCTCTTAATGCTTTACTGAAAAAGGCTATGGGTTGTTCTTTCCCCATTGTGTTCTTTTGCAACAACACTACAACAATGGTGTGTTCGGATGCAAATGAGAAAATGTAGAAATCCTTGGTAAAGTTAGGACTGATCAGAATTGGTGTTTGGGTGAGTGCTTATTTCACCAGTTCAAATGACTATTTGGCCTCCAAAGTCCATTTAACTCCTATATCCTTCTTGAGCATATTTTCAATATTCCTTAAGAGTTTAGCAAGGTTGGGGATGAACCTCCTTAAAAAGTTGATCTTCCCAATGAAGGATTGCAACTGCTTAATGTTTCTAGGATGACTGATTTGTAGTATACCTTCGATCCTTTCGGGGTATATTTTGATTCCCTCTTTAGAGATGATGTGGCCTAGGAGTTTACCTTCTTGAAGGCCAAACAATGTTTTCTTGGGATTCAATGATATGCCATACTTCCTACATTTTTCAAAAAAAATTCTCAAATGGACCAAGTGTTCTTCATCAGTCTTGGAATAGAAAGTGATGTCACCAAGGTATATGAATATGAAGTAACCAATGTCTTCTGAAAAAGATATGTCCATGGCCCTTTGGAAAGTGGCCCATGCATTCATTAACGTAAAGGGCATTTTAACATACATGAATGTGCCCCAAGGTGTAGTAAAAGAAATTTTGTGTTGATCACTTGGAAGTACTAATACCTGATTGTAACCTGAAAAGCCATCAAGCAATGATATTATTTATGAGCCAACTACCCTCTGAAGCATGTGATCCATTTTAGGCAAGGGATATTTATCTTTCATGGAGGCCTTATTTAGATTTATAAAGTCAATGCATAGTCTAATCTCCCCATTTTTCTTCCTAACTGACACAAGGTTAGAGACCCATTCTGAGTACCTAAGAGGGACTATGATCTTAGCATCATACATATTTTTAATCTCTTTCTCAACTAAAGGTACTAGAACAGGGTTTATTCTTTTCAATTTTTGTTTGAATGGTCTATGATTTTCCTTGAGAGGAATTTTATGTTGAATAATGCTTGTGTCATAGGATTTCGAGTCCTGATACCCCCATGCAAACACATCTTTAAACTCTTTAAAAATTTCAATATATTTCTGTTTTATGTGAGGAGGAAGAGTTTTAGACAGCTTGACCATTTTGGGTTCCCTCATGCTGCCTATGTTATAATATTCTACATTAGTCTTTGTGGATTCCATCTTTGGTTTTTTAGCCACATCATTAAAATCAAATAACTCCTCTAATGGTGTAAGGCCTCTTGGTAATGTGTCATCTTTACATTGTAAAACTTGAAGGTCCCTTTGATCTATATTTTCAAATAATTCTGCCTTATAAGGATGTTCAAGCAGATTTATATCAGTTGTAAAGGACAACTCTATTTTGTGGGCTTGTTCTTCAGCAAAACAATCTTATTTATGCCCTAAGCTTGGTGTTGGTACTGCAAAATCATTTTTAGATTGCAGAAAATCATCAATTTGTTTATCACCCTCAAACACTTGCCAATAGTTTTCGTTGTGAGGTACTGTAGGTTGGTTTTTTACTTTGACAGTGAATTTCTCATCTGCATGGGGTATTTGGAAATTGCTAGAAGAAAATGAAAGCTCATTGGCAAGTTTGTTTTGAGCTCTAGGGATGAAAGTGAGTTCATATTTCTCAAAGGTCTTTATGAGATCTAGGGCAGCATTCCTATACTCTCTTAGTCTAGGATTCTTGGCTAAATACTCTCCTTTTATCTGTCTAATGATTAGCTCTAAATATCCTTGGACTGAGATCTTTTTGGCTCCTATGTTTTTAAGAAAATGTAAACCTAGAAGGAGAGCCTCATACTGTCAATGTTGTTAGTGCATTAGAAATATAGTTTATAGGAATGGCCTTCACTTGTGTTATGTATCCAGACACCAGCTCCTGAACTAGCTTCGCCACAAGAGCCATCAAAGCTTATGTTCCAAAGTGTTTCCAGTTCAGACTCGTCCTTATGTTGTTGTTCAAAGCTGCAAGGGTTTGGGCTGTTATGTTCCTGATTTGAGGATAGATTTGACTGTTCTAGTGGGCCTAAATTTTTCTCATTTTCCTTTACTTGTTCATTGATTTCATGTTAATAATATAAGATAAATGAATCAAGATCTGAATGAATGGAATAAAAAAGGGTGTTGCGTGGCATATCTAGACTGCTCACCATATATTTCATGTGAGATTCCCGGTACAATCTCCTTGTTTGGTTAAAAACCGGGATGGTAGCATAAGACATGTCCATTTGGATATTCCCTTGAAGTTTGGCCCCCCATGATCTGGAGAAAAGCATGCCATAATTCGGGGGAATGTCAACAACCACTATGTCCATGACTAGACTCTTATTAATTATTTGTGCCAGATTGACACACAAATACTTGATTAGACCCAAAAATTTGTACACAACGTTGGGTATTATCCAGCTCACTTTGTCTTTTGGCTTGAAAATCGACATTAAATACACCTCCCTTAAATGCATTGAAGGCTGCTATAATGCATGTCAACTCAGCTTAGATACCAAGTCTGACACATAGTTCCATTCTTTCTCAAGTTTTTGGCCACTAATTCCTTGACGGTTCCAATCAATCGATGTTTATCATCAATATTTTCAGTACCAAAATAAATATTTTTCAATTGATTTCTAATATTTCTTTCGTCAACACCGGATGCGGGTGATTAATGGCCATCTGGGAACATGGCACCTTGTGCACTTCCCGATGGACTTCGCCGGTGTGGCCCATGTGGCTCCCGGTACAGACATTAACTACAGCCTTTACTCACCACCTTGCGGGAGACTTCATTATCTCGGTTGGCTCATTCGGCTCCTGGACATGGTGGTCATTCTCGGCATGGATTGTTTCTGCAGAGGTTTGAATGGTGGAGTGGGCAGCTACAGCTCTCCTACTCCTTTGCACGTGAATTGCTCGCCTGCAAGCATTGAAACCAGTATTAAAACTAATACGGGGAAGCACAGTTTGATAGTTGCTTGTTTCGAGCCGGCTCCGAATTGCCACTTCTCCAACAGTCCGTGGTGTAATCATCGTGTTTTTGATCCTGATTCTTCTGCTCCACCCGGCAATCTTGCTTCCACCTCTGCTGAACTGCTCAGTGGTCACAGTGGTCTTACTCCAACTTCCTTTGTTCCGCCTAGTGGTGCCCAGAATTCTCATTCTCCTCCTGTCCGTTTTGTGAGTCTTGCAGAGCCCAGCTCTGAATCGGTCACCATGCCTCGCCTCCGCGAACGCATGAGAAGTAGAAGAGGCTCCAGCCGTGGGCATCTTAATCAACAGCGCCCGCCTCCCATTCCTGCTCCTGCGTTTGAGGTTGGCTCTGTCTTCTCTCCCGTCGCTTTCTCTGCCCCTCCGCCCTCCTCTCATGAGTCTCCTCCCGTTGCCCCTCATTCCCTTCGGCCCTCCATTCGTCAAAATTCTCAGCGCGCTGAGCTAAGGTTTGACTGTACTTCCTGCAATGCCACTCTTACAGCTTTTATTACTGTTACTCTTCGGGAAGAAGTCCCTAATATAGCTCCGCCCAGCTCTTCGATTTCGCCAGCTCCCCCTCTCAACTCCAGTTCCCCTCAAGCTGCTCCTGCCTCCTTTGTCCCTCAGCCCGGGTCCAACATGGCGACAGAACGCGCAGGTGGCGGATGTGCTCTCAGCGAAAGCCAGGCGGATAGAAGCGAGATGTTCACCTGCAGAATTATCGAAGAGTCTCCCTCCCCTACTCATGGATAACAGCTGCTTTGGCTTTTA
Source organism: Pinus albicaulis (assembly GCA_034641835.2). Lineage (NCBI taxonomy): Eukaryota > Viridiplantae > Streptophyta > Pinopsida > Pinales > Pinaceae > Pinus > Pinus albicaulis. Next base: position 876,097,133 of record CM076572.1, read on the forward strand.
GGTTTTTCTGTTCTGCTCTTGTAGAAATCATAAGCTTCTTAGTTATACTGCTTTGCTATACAGGCAGTTCACTTATTTCAGCTATGGTGTCATTTTGTTTTTTGTAAACTTAAACATGGTTCCCTCTGCTTGTCGGGGTTCAGACATTATAAGTTCCTTTATTTGGTTTAACTGGCCGATCCCGGACTATGCATGCCTTGCTTGACTATCAAGCCCAACGTTCGAGGCTTTCCTAGGCGACGGTGCAATTCCTCGATGCTTTTATACATAATAGAAATTAGTCATACTTAGAAAAAAAAATATTTCTTTCGTCAAATTAGACATTCAAATAAACACACTCAAAATAATAAATACTTCTCGTAAGATCTCGAACTCAATGTTCCCAAAATAACAAGTGTTAGAGTGTTTGCAACTAATAATTTTTAAAAATGAGTTACTTTTAAGGATTACAAAAATACATCAAAAGAATAGGGGATTTTCAAAGATCATTCAAAAAAATAATTTTAACAGAATACGTATTATATAAAGTAATTACCTCTAAAGTAATTACTTTTAAGGGTGCAAACATACATCAAAAGAATAGAGGATTTGCAAAGATCATTTAAAAAAATATTTTTAATAGAATACATATTATATAAAGATGGAGATCCTATTTAGTGCATTTAAAAATAAGATAACTTTGTATAATTTAATGGTTGTCACTAATTTGCTCTATTTTTTAGTTTTTCTTACATAGCTCAACAACATGTTAGTTTGATTGGAAAAATGATTTTCAAGCAAAATTTTGTTTCAACATAAATAAACTTTTAGCCACTTTGATAAAACAACAATAACAAAAATTAGTGAATTAGTGAACAATGAAATAAAAATTATGGTGACAAGGAAGCCTACCACTCACAACTATAAAGATGGAAGTGTTTCTACTCCTAGACTTCCAAAACCTATAAGATTGACACCACAACAATTAGAAGAAAAAAAAGAAAAAGGGCTTTGTTATAGTTGTGATACCAAATACATTAAAGGTCATAAGTGTGCTGAGAAGAAATTATTTTTTTGAATATTGCAACAAGAAACAGTGAAGGTGGCATCCTGAAACATCATCCTTGATCCTAGTTGGAAAATAATCACCTAAACTTTAGATGGAACACCACAAATTTATTTTAGGTGTATGTCTATTTTTAGACATGGTGAGCATATTCTATAAGTTGCAGGATGCTATTTGTAGATGGTTGGTCAAATGTGGAAAATAGATGAAATTCTATTTTTACAATTTTGGTGAAGTCTATTTATAGATCGTCAATCTAAAAATAGATATGTTGAATATTATTAGCTCTTGATAATATTTGGACTCTAAACATTATCTTATTCTCTTGGAGCACTTCAGTTAAGTGCACAAATGTGGCACAGGAGCTGATAGAAGGAATTATGCTATTCTTGAGGGTTAATTGGAGCTATTGCATGGAGACCTCAGTTAGAACTCATGTGACAGAGTTATGTGCAGTTGGAAGAAGTAAGATTATGGAGTTGTATTTAGTTTGACTGAGTTAGACATAGTTGAGCTAGTGGTATCTAGTCTAACTGATTGATACACTAGTGAGAGTGGTGTGAATTAATTAATAATTAATTCAATAAATAATAACTCATTAATAAACTAAAGAATACATCAGTTAAATACAATGCATGGATAGTTCAGTGGAGACCAGTGGAGAGATAGGTGAAAGAGAAAGTGTGACTATTAGTTGTGACTACAGTGTTGCATTGTTTGCACCACACATTCATTGGAGATGCCAATGAGGATTGCGTGAGCAAGGCTGGAGTAATTCGAACTCATTCAGAGCCATTCTTCAGCAGGGATTGCACAGTAGAGACAGGCTAGTAGGTGGCAAAGATCAATGCATGGATTTGCAAGGTCGGGATTGATTAGTGTGTAGCGATTATATTGTACTGAGAGCTTGATATGATCAGCTTTGTATGAGGATTGTTATATGATATCTATGACATATATTGTATACAGATAGTTGGGCTTTTCAGCTTCAGGCTTTCCCGTTAAACAACTGTGTTAATGTGTGTGAATTTTTTATTGTTTCATGTATGCATTGCAATCTTGATTTAATTTTCGCAAATGATCAATGGTGGAATAGATTCTGTATTTTGCATGCAGTTAAAATATTGTGAGATCAGGAGAATCTTGGACATATAACTTATCCATTTATATGATTTCTACATGGTATGGAAGCGGTTGATCAATGGAGGAAGTGCATTAAAGCGGTTGGTTTTGTCTTTGGTGGAATTCGAATTTGCTGCAGTGTTTTCTTGGTGTCGAAGTTGAGCATTCATTGAAATGTCTTTCAACGGATTTTGATTGGAGTATGCCCTTGACGGGAGCTCGAATTATATTTCATAGAAGGACAGGATGGAGGTGGTGCTGGAGGATAATCGGTTGAAGGAGTTCATAGATGTTGATATTCCAAAGCCTGCTTCTAGCGATGCAGCCGCACTTGACGCATGGCAAAAGAAGGTAGCAAAGTGTCGAAGGATTCTGTTGGAAGGTGTGAAGGACCACATTTTGTCCAGCCTTCATGGGAAAGCCACTCCATTCTTAATGTGGAAGGCTTTGACAGACTTGTTCCAAAGCAGAAGTGACCAGAGGAAGTTGGCGCTTAAAGACAAGCTCAAAAAAATAAAAATGGAGAAGAATGACACTATTCCGACGCCATGAAAAATTTTGTCCCTTTTGCAAGGATGAGCTTGGGAGTGTAGGAGTTAGTGTGGATGAAAGACTTGGTGAGCTTGGCTCTCCTTGGGCTTCCGAAGAGTTGGCGAGCTACGAAGACTGCGGCGATGGATGGGAGCGCCGGGGATGGGAGCGACTTTGGTCGGATCTTGTGCGGGGAGGAGATAAGGCGGAGTACCAGGATGGCTCTTCATCAAAGAATGATGATGAGGAAGTTGATAACTTTAGTACACCAAAGCAAGGAAAGGAAGGAAGAAAAATCCTTCTCAATCCGGTGTGGATGGCAAAGAGCGTGACATGTCCAAAGTGAAGTGTTTTCACCGTCACGAACATGGGCATTTCGCCACATATTGTCCACATAAGAAGAAGAACAAGATGGCTACTGGAGCTACAGCTGGTGAGGCTCTTGCCTCGCAATTTGATCTTGACTTCTCATTCATCGCATGCATTGTTTCTAGTGCATTGGGATCGAGGTGGTACTTTGATAGTGGTGCTTCCTTTCACATGATGGGAGATGTGAACCTTTTCAGTGACTTGGTGGAGAAAGATCTCCAGTTGCATGTTGAGTTGGGTGACAATGGACGATACAGTGTGACCAACATTGGTACCATTACCTTTCAGAGGGAGTCAGGTAAACTCATTCTTTTACAAGATGTTGTGCATGTTCCAGGTTTAAAGAAGAATTTAATTTCAGTCGCAATGTTAGAGGATAAAGGCTATGATGTTGTCTTTAGTGAAGGAAACATTTTCCTTCGGTACAAAGCAACAGGACAAGTCAAGAAGGTTGGGATTCGAGCTAAGAATATCTACAGACTTGAAGTAGATGGGATTTCTATGGAGCTTCCTACTGTTGGGAAGTGTGAGAAAGTCATGCAATTGAAGCTTTAGAGGGAGCAAGATTTGCATGCAAGTAAGAGTGAACCTCGGGATATGGAGTAGCCACAGGGTGAGGATCATGGAGTGGGAGCAACCACTCATGCAGCGAGATTTAGAGCTAGATGGGCAGAGGGAGTGCATGCAGCTATACCACCAGGTGAGAGGTGGGGCAACATGCATGGATACTCCCAAGAAGAAATTTCTGGGTAGGATTCATTAAGATGGTGTGGATCTCATGAATTGAACCTGGATACGGAGGTTCCCATAAAGCAACATTAGCATGATCAGTTGGATTGATGCGGGCGGATCAAAGTGACAGTGTCGGATCTTGGAGTGTGGTTCGAGTTGACAACAAAGTGCGAGAGTGCATGGGTGCGAGTTCAACGGCGCGGTGGTTCCTGAAGACATGTGCGGTTGGTACCAGCGAAGTCGAAGACTTTGCACAGTAGATGCATTAGACTCATTGATTTGTTTGGAGCCTTTCATTTTGAAGAGTTGCGAACGGATGCATGGAGTTGGCGCTTGCAAAGAGTTGCGGGGCGAATGCATGGAGTTGCATATAGCATGCAAAGAAAGTCCTTTCTTGTTGAGAGGGAGTGTTGAAGGTGAAACAAGAAACAATGAAGGAGGCATCCTGAAACATCATCCTTGATCCTAGTTGGAAAATAATCACCTAAACTAGGTGGGGCCCACACAAGCTATTTTTAGGTGTATGTCTATTTTTAGACATGGTGAGCATATTCTATATGTAGCAGGAGGCTATTTGTATATGGTTGGTAAAATGTGAAAAATAGATGAGATTATATTTTTAGAAGATTGGGCGAAGTCTATTTATAGATCACTGATCTAAAAATAGATGCATGTCGATTATTATTAGCTCTTAATAATAATCGGACTCTAAACAGCAACTTATTCTCTTGGAGAACTTCAGTTCAGTGCACAGATGTGGCACAACAGCTGATAGAATGAATTACGCTATTCTTGAGGGTTTACTAGAGCTAATGCATGGAGGACTCAGTTAGAACTCAAGTGGAAGAGTTATGACACAGTTGGAAGAAGTTAGTTATGGAGTTGTATTCAATTTAACTCAGTTAGACTCGAGTTGAGCTAGTTGTATCTAGTCTAGCTTGAATGATACACTAGTGAGAGTGGTGTGAATTAATTAGTTAATTAATTCACTAAATAATAACTCATTAATCAGGCGAAGAATACATCAGTTAACTACAGTGCATGGACAGTTTCAGTGGAGACTAGTGGAGAGATAGGTGAAAGAGCAAGTGTGACTATCAGTTGTGACTATAGTGTTGCATTGTTTGCACCACACATTCATTGGAGATGCCAATGAGGATTGTGCAGTCAATATAGGATGGATTCAAATTCATTAAGAGCCATTCTTCAGCAGGGATTGCGCAGTAGAGGAAGGCTAGCAGGTGGCAGAGATCGGTGCATGGATTTGCTAGATCGGAACTGATTAGTGTGTAGTGATTATATTGTACTGAGAGCTTGTGATAAGCTTTGTATGAGGATTTTTACATGATCTCTATGACATATATTATATACAGATAGTTGGGGTTTTCAACTTTAGGCTTTCCCGTTAAACAACTGTGTTAATGTGTGTGAATTTTTATTGTTTCATGTGTGCATTGCAATCTTGATTTAATTTCCGCAGATGATCAATGGTGGAATAGATTTTGTATATTGCATGAAGCTAAAATAGTGTGAGATCAGGAGAATCTTCGACATATAACACATAAGTTATATAATTTCTACATATTTTACATAGATTGTGAAGAAGAGGAAGAAAAGGAGAAAGAAACTTCAAAAGAAGAGGATATACACTAGGAACCAACCCTAGAGGAAGAAGAAATGAATTTGGTTGTTGATCATGTCAACCTCCTATTAAATTTTTGGCAAACAATCTCGCTTAAACCTTTCAGGCCCTTTCTTGTTGGCCTAAAAGACCCATTTTCCATCTACCGATTACCTCTCCTGCCCCCAAATTACATTTAAAAATGCCGCAAAACCCATATTTGAAAATCTGTAAAGCCTAGCCCCTTCGGTCCTAGCTCCTTTGACCCTTTTCCTCCCACATGACCCAGCTCCAAGATCAAGAGCTAGACCAATGGGTGCTTATTAAATACGTATCGGGCGCTTTTTGAGCCGTCAATCTGTACAAATCGGACGGTGTTCGTTCAAACTCCGTCGCGCCCATAGCCCACCCGCCTACCGTCCGATCAAGCCGTAAGATCAACGTCCCTGAGTCTATCTTTCCTGGTGGTCCCTGTGCCCGAACACTATTCAAAACCCGCCGGTTTTAATCGTACTGCCTTTCGGAGGCGAGCGATATTTCTCAAATCGAAGCAATTCAATACATCGCTTGTCGCATGTCTCTGCGTACGGTTCCAAAACCGCCCTCCATCGCGCGTTATCGTTCGTCTGAAGTCACAGCGCAATATTCATGACAGTCGTTCGATCTGGAGGTCTTCATCCAACAGTTGTCGCATTCCGAAGTTGCACGAGTGTTAATCCAAGTCAATTGCGCCCTGGCCCACCGTCTCATTGCCCTCTGATACGCTTTCCACCGTCGATCTCCTCCTGAGATCGGATGGTCAGGATTAAAATCACGCCACGCCATTGCCCAACTCCCTCCACGTCACCATTCCACATGCCATTTGTTGCATTTTAGCTTTTTCTCCATATATATTCATTCTATGGTTCATTTTCCTAATGTTTCCATTTACATTTTCCGCCCGCGTCCACCAGACTGTATTACATGGATACACTGCATTTCCTACCATTGCTCTGCATTTTTCAATCCGCCCGTTGTCTCACCATTATTCCCACTGTGATTACCTTCCCGCACATGGTTTTATTAACACGTTTTCGGATTTTGCAGGTTTAAAGTGGTGGAAAACTATTATGATTCACAGTCTCTATTACTGTGATAGAGAGCACGTCAAAGGACCATTTTTCAGAACCGAATTATGGAGGAAGGCCCGGGAAGATATGATGACAAGACTTCCATTAAATCAGTAGGGTTAAAATCTGCCAAACCCTCCAGAGTCATTCAAAGCACAAATTGCGTAGATGGAGACATTAATGGAGCAGCAGAGAAATATCAGTGAAGGATCAAGAATTCAACGTTCAGCATTAAAGATCTTAAACCATAATTTAGGGTTTAGAGGGTAGAAGGTACCCCTCGCAGATAAAATACCTGAAGGCTTTCTTTTCAACACCATTTTCTTTCAGGAAAGGACGAAATGTTTATGTGATTTCACTGCTTTGCCGTGTTCCTGGAGAGATTTCTACCCAGTGCATTTATTTCAGTTAGCAGGCCACATAGTACAAACAACATTACAAAGTCATCGAGCAATATGGGCATGCACGTCTCTGCCATTTTGTTTTAATGATACAATTAAATGTTCATCACCTACTCCCTTTTTCGAGCTTTCTTGTTCTCCTATAAAGCTCCCAAAGAACAGATGATTTAAGGTTCTAGATTTTATCAGAAAATTATGCAGTGAAAGGATTTTTGTATACATTTTGTAGAACTCTTGTATGAATGCTCAGAGCCCATAGGGTTTCAGTGAGGAGGAGTTCCATCTGTAAAAAAGGATTTTGGTCTTTGGTATTTCACAGTCTGTAACTCTCTCTTGTGTGTTATTTCAATATATCATTTCATTTCGTTCATCTTTCCTGTATCATGTTTTGGAATGCGAGCGGCTCACTGATTTTTGGTATGGATTTATCCTAGTTGATACCCATGCTCGAATTGGTAAAGCGCTTTAAATATGGCTCATGCATGATATTCTGTTCCACTATTCATCTAAACCGTATTTCTACTATATTAGTTTCTTTGGGAGGGTGTTTTTAAAACGCTATTGTCATGTATGGATTCTCAGATTGGTAAGCCCATGCACGGTGGTATTGTGTATCTGGATATCAGCTCAATGATAACTAATATCTTCTCAATATTTCATTCACTACATACATCTTCTGATAACTTATTTCTGTGAAGTATTTCTGAATCGGCCCTCATTACAGTAAGTTGTCTCTGAATTGTCTGTTGCTTTTATATTGGAGTTTTGCATGTTGCCTCTACAATATCCCTATTTATGTGTCAGTTTCTGAAGGTCTTGGTCCCATTCAGACTAATTTTCCTTGTTTTACAAGAGATAGCATGAGAGCTTTATTGATGACTTCCTCTGTTATACCATATGCTCCTTGCTATATAAGATGTCCTAGGCACAGGTCTATCACAACTCTAGGCTGTCTCTAAGAACGAAAACATATTTTTGGTGCCGTTGCTGGGGAACGAAGTTGAGAAAATATGAATCCCTGGGCCTCGACAAAACCTAATTCACTCTTCAAGTAGGTGAGTATGGAGAGTTGAGAGTTGTAGATCCCTCTCCTTGGCGACTCCACATTTGTTTATTTGATAAATCTATTTGCAGTCCTGGCTCCTCGAAAGCCACACCTGAGGTCAGATACGTCTAAGCCAAAGACACCTTCAGTGTCTGACCCTGAAAAGATCATACATAGAAGAAATTGGAGGGAAAGAAAATCAGTCCACCCTCAAATCCCCAAATTGTCTATAGAAGACTTTCCATCCTCTTTTTCTCAAGAAGCTCAAGTTCCAGATCCCGACTTCACTATGGGAGATACCGATTATTACTATTCAGATAGTCCACCCTGAGGAGGCTTCAGAAGTAAAGATAATTTTCACCCTAGTTCTGAGGTTGAAGAGGTTAAAGAAGTCACTGAAGTATCTGTTATTAACAGACCATTATTCCCCTCAACACCTCAGCCTGCTCTTCATTACATTCCTATAATTATTCATACTCCACTTCCGCCTCCTCCTCCTCCTCTTACTCATCAAACTATTGCACTACCTCCACCCCCTCCAATGGAAAATGTTCCAGGCTTCTTGTTGAATAAATATGCTCCCCTGGCATTACCTCAAGTGTTGAATGATATTCCACAGGATTATTTGAAGATCTTACCCCGATTCAATGGGGAAAATGAGATTTATGCTCAAAAACATCTAGAGGTCTTCTGTTCTTTTGCTAAGAATTTCAATGTGGAACATTTAGATGTAGTCTTGAGACTATTTGTGAAATCTCTTGATGGTGAAGCTCGTAAATGGTTTAAGACATTAGGAAACCGTTCCATAACCAATTGGGACGAAATGGAAAACGCTTTTCTCAGAAAATGGGGAGAGAAGAAATATCATGGACATTGTCTCATTGAGTTCAATACACAAAAGAAAAGACATAATGAAGGGGTATCAGAATTTATCAAGAGATTTAATAAATTGTATTTGAGTCTTCCTGCTGATATGAAGCCTCATCAAACTGCTGCTAAAGTTGTCTTTGTAGCAGCATTTGATTCAGAATTTGGTTTCTCACTCAGAGAAAGAAAGCCTACTACTTTGGATGATGCTCAGAAAGATGCACTAGAATTGGAAGCAAACTTTGCCTCCACTGGTAAATCAAAGGGAAAATCTGAACAAGATACTAGAAGGAGGGGAAAAGAGGAGGTATCTACCTCTAATCAAGACAGAGGCTCACCTGATGAAAGAATGGAAGAAATGAGAAAAATGATTAAAAAGATGGTTAAGCTTGAATTGGAGGCCAATAATTCAGCCTCCAAGAATTTCTACAATGCTCCAAATAGAGGATACAATCCTCAGTATAGGAAACCACCCCTGCAGATATTGCCAAGGGAGATAAAAGAACAACAAGACCAGGTACCACACCCATTGTACTTGGAAGGTCGAGAAGATGATCCTACTGAAGACACTGCCTATGGACCGGAAGATGAAAATCTTGCTTTTTAAAACAGTGATGAAGTAGAATGTCCCTTGCTAGGAAATGATGGAACCGAGTCCTCATTGCAAGAAGAAGAAAGGGTTAGAGACGCAGAAGACTCAGAAATTGACTACTATTGTAAACAATTTGCTGATTTTATGCAAGCGCAGTTCAATAGAAGATATGATCTCAGATCTTCTAGGAAGAGGACTCGTACTCAAGACCAAGAAGGGGAGCCTGCTCAGAAGGAGTCAACAATGCAGAAAGCCATAGAAAAAGGTAAGGGACCTCTAAACAAACCTTTGCAGTCTAATGATCCAATTCCTTCCTCTTCAAAATTAGTCATTCCCCCTAACGCCAAGTCTGTGTCAAAAGAAGTCAAACCCTCAGCTGAAAATAAAGAGTCCAAAGAGGTTGTGATAGAAAATTCCCCTCCTTCTTTCAGTCTGCAAAAGGAACTTGAAAAGGTCAAAATCCCAGTCCCCTTGACTGAACTGTTGAAACAACCAACATATCAATCTCAAGTCACCTCTTTCATGCTCCCTCCAGAAACACCAATTATCCCAGATAGTCTCAACCTTCAAGAATAAAGACCCATGGTAGTTTTTGGCCCACATGTTGAGGAGTTAGATCCCTCTACTCCTCCCTTCTATGTGTCTCTAGTGATTCATGACCTGCTACTACATAACTGTATGTTAGATTCTGCAGCTTCCCACAATATTATGCCTCTATCAGTCATGGAACAACTAGGATTACAAATCACACGTCCATATAAGGACCTCTATTCATTTTATTCCAAAAGAGTTAAATGCCTAGGGATGATCAGGGATTTGGTGGTCAATTTGGCCCAAGTCCCAGCAAAGAGTGTGGTCATGGATATTGTGGTGGCTGACATCCCAGCTCGCTTCGGCATGCTGCTGTCAAGGTCTTGGGGAACAAAAATTGGTGGGTCAATCAAGTTAGATTTAACATATGCCACTATCCCATTGTTTGGTGGCCAAGAGAGGAGATTGTATAGGGAGACTAGATTTGTCAAGATGGTGACTAAGGCTGACAACTCTGTAAATTCACCAGTCTACAGTAAAGAAGGAGATTTATCATCCTTGATGCTGGAAGAAGATCAAGATTATGCACATGAACCATCCTTCTGTCAGATCAACACTGAGCAGCCCTCAGAGAACCATGAAACAGGAATCTGGACACTTCATTTTGATGGAGCAAATTCAAAAGAAGGGAATGGAGCTGGAATATTGTTAATTTCTCCTACAGGAAAATGGGTTCCATTGTCATTCAAGCTAGAATATGAAGCTACAAATAATGTGGCTGAATATGAAGCACTTCTGTTAGGATTGCAGATAGCCAGGAACATGAACATACAAATTTTAAAGGTTCTGGGAGATTCAGAACTGGTGGTTAGACAAGTCAGGAATCAGTGTCAAACCAAACATCCACGACTGAGGGCTTATAGGAATGAGGTTTGGGACATAGTAGAAAATTTCTTCTTGGCATTCAACATCCAGTTCACGCCCTGAGAATAGAATAGGATGGCTGATTCCCTTGCTGTGGCTGCTAGCACATTTCGTCCACCTCAGAACCCTCTTTTAAGATATGAAATTGAGGTACGTTATCGACCATCAATCCCAGATAATATTAAACACTGGCAGGTATTTGAAGATGAAGAAAAAATGAAGAGATTCCTGGAAATAGTGGGGGAATTCTCCAATATGGAGATTGATGTTGAAGAAGAGGTTGAGTCTGAAGATACTTCAGAAATAAATTGGGAGAAGAAAGTGGCAGGTAATAAAGTGTTACAGTTAAAGGGAAACATTATACCTAGAGGGCTGGTGCCTCTAGAAATATTATTTGATAAGAATGATGTCCCACTACAGCCAAGCAAAGTGGTAGAAGAAAATCAGGTAGAAGACCTGAATCTTGGTACTGAAGCTGACCCCAAAATTGTAAAATTGTCCAAAAAGATCCTAGAAGAATATAAAAGGCTATCTCAGAAATTGTTTCAATCTTACTAAGACGTGTTTGCATGGTCCTATTAGGACTTCAAAACTTTTGATAGCAGTATAATGCAACACAAAATTCCATTGAAGGGAGATGTAAAGCCCCATAAGCAGAAGCTGAGACAGATAAATCCCCCGCTACTTCCCTCTATTGAGAAGGAAATCAAGAAACTGTTAAAGGCCAAAATAATTGTACCATTAAGGTACTCTGAATGGGTGGCAAACCTAGTCCCTGTCCGAAAGAAGAATGGAGAAATAAGGCTGTGTGTGGATTTTAGAAATTTAAACAGAGCATCCTTAAAGGATAATTATCCACTGCCTAAAATGGATCATATCCTACAGAAGGTGGTTGGAGCTTCTAGGATGTCAATGATGGATATATTCTCTGGTTATAACCAGGTGGATGTACTTCCAGAAGATCAAAAGAACACTTCTTTCACCACACCATGGGGTACATTTATGTATGTCAGGATTCCTTTTGGATTGATTAATGCAGGGGCCACTTTTCAGAGGGCCATGGACATTGCTTTTGTTGGGGAGCAAGATAAATTTTTGGTAGTATATCTTGATTATCACTGTACTTTCAAAGAATGATACTGAGTACATTGAACATCTGCGCAGAACCTTTGAGAAATGCAGAAGGTATGGTCTCTCCCTAAACCCTCAGAAATATTTATTTGCATTAGAAGAGGGAAAATTTTTGGGACACATTGTGCCTAAAGAGGGGGTGAATATATATCCTAAGAGGGTAGAGGTTATAAATGGTATTTCTCTTCCCAGAAATAAGAAGGAAGTGCAAGTATTCCTAGGGCATATTAATTTCCTGAGAAGGTTTATTCCTAACTATGCTGAAATAGTTAGACATATAACGGACATGCTGAAGAAAGATAATGAAGCTAAATGGTCTCGGGAATCACGAGAGGAATTTACCAGGATAAAAAATTCTTTTGCAGAAGCCCCTGTGTTAGCTGGACCAGATTATGCCAAACCTTTCATGATCTTTTCTTTTGCATCACCTCATACCATAGCAGGAGTTTTATTGCAGAAAAATGAGGAGGGGTATGAGCAGCCCATAGCTTTCTTCAGTTAGGTGCTCCGTGATGCAGAATTAAAGTACAACATATTAGAAAAGCAAGCATATGCCCTAGTGAAATCCCTCAAAGCATTCCACGTATATATCTTGCAGTCCCATATCACTGCATTTGTGCCTACAGCTGCTGTAAAAGATATCCTTATCCAGGGGGATAGTGAAGGAAAAAGGGGGAAGTGGATCACCAAGATACAGGAGTATGACTTAGACATCCGCCCTACTAAGCTGATCAAAGGACAAGGGCTTGCTAAAATATTATCCGATTCAAACTATCAAGCTCTGGGTATAAACCTGTCCATTATACCAGGTGAGGAAATTGAAGAGAAAGAAGAGCGATAGGGAATTGGGTAGCTACTCCATAAATACATGTAAAGTACCTCACCAGTTAGTGGTACAAGGAGATAGTATAATATCTCCTCACACTCAGCTGCCCACCAAGCTGTGATAAATCTAAATACAGAACGCTAAGATTGAAATCACAGAAGTACATAGTCGCCAATGGTCGGCTATATTGGTGAGATCCCTTAGGCATCCTACTCCTGTGTCTCGCAGAGGATGAGGTAGAGAGTATTATAGTTGAATTTCATGAAGGAATCCGTGGGGGTCACTACAGCTGTAGGGCACTCCTCACAAAATCATGATGGTTGGTTTCTATTGGCCCAAGCTTTTTGGAGATGTTTTTGCCCAGGTTAGAGCATGTGAGAAATGTCAGAAATTTGCTGAAAGGTAGAAGTTGGCACCTCTGCCCATGATTCCTGTGCACGTGGATGAACCATTCAGACAATTGGGAATCGATTTTATAGGTGAAATACATCCTCCATCAAGTGGTCAACATAAGTGGATTTTAACTGCCACTGATTATTTCACAAAGTGGGTGGAAGCCATACCTGCGAGGAATGCAACAGATACTGTCATAATAAAGTTCATAGAAGAAAACATCATGTCCAGGTTTGGCTGTCCTGCCAGAATAGTGACTGATAATGCACAGGCCTTTAAGTCTGCAAAGTTTGTGAGTTTCTGTCAGCAGTATAACATCACACTAAGTCACTCTACAACCTATTATCCACAGGGAAATGGCTTAGCAGAATCTTCCAATAAAACCCTGGTGAGGGCATTGAAGAAGGCTATAAATGAAAACCAAAAAAATTGGGATTCCCAGTTAAAATTTGCTCTATGGGCCAATAGAATTACCAGCAAGAGAGCAACTAGAAAATCCCCATATGAATTAGTATATGGGAAGGCAGCAGTATTCCCTATACAGTTAGCCCTACCAGTAGCCCGATTCATGCAAGAAAGTCAAGAAGAGCCTGATAATATGATCAGGAGAATAAACCAGCTGGTGGAATTGGAAGAAATACGCAATCAGGTAAATCAAAGGCTGACGGAATATCAGGAGAAGATGAAATACCTTTTTGATCAGCATGCTAAGGACCGGAATCTACAGATTGGGGATTTGGTACTCAGATGGGATATCCGGAGAGCTGAAAAAGGAAAACATGGTAAATTCGATCCACTTTGGTTTGGCCTCTTCAAAATTGTGGAACAGGGAGGTAATAACACTTTCAAGCTGGAAAATTTACAGGGTGACTTACTGGATGCCCCTGTAATTGGTCAGTTCCTTAAGCCCTACTTCCAGTTTTGATGCAGGCCAAGAAAGCCTGCTATATCATATTGTATATTAGTTTTTTTTTCTATCTTTGTTGAACAATGTGGGTGTCACGATGAATTATGAAAAGAAAGGTAGAAGTGCTGAAGAGTAGATTTTGCACAGAATATTGTCAGAAGGTCTGCAAAGTTCTCAACACACTCAGGGATGAACGTGTCATCCCCAGGTGGAGCCAATGTTGATCATGTCAACCTCCTATTAAATTTTTGGCAAACAATCTCGCTTAAACCCTTCAGGCCCTTTCTTGTTGGCCTGAAAGACCCATTTTCCATCTATCGATTACCTCTCCTGCCCCCAAATTACATTTAAAAAGGCCGCAAAACCCATATTTGAAAATCTGTAAAGCCTAGCCCCTTCGTTCCTAGCTCCTTTGACCCTTTTCCTCCCGCATGACCCAGCTCCAAGATCAAGGGCTAGACCAATGGGCGCTTATTAAATACGTATCGGGCGCTTTTTGAGCCGTCGATCTGTACAGATTGGACGACGTTTGTTCAAACTTCGTCGCGCCCATAGCCCACCCGCCTACCGTCCGATCAAGCCATAAGATAAACGGCCCTGAGTCTATCTCTCCTGGTGGTCCCCGCGCCCGAACTCTGTTCAAAACCCGCTGGTTTTCATCGCACCGCCTTTCGGAGGCGGGCGGTATTTCTCAAATCGGAGCGATTCCATACATCGCTTGCCGCGTGTCTCTGCGTACGGTTCCAAAACCACCCTCCATCGCGCATTATCGTTCGTCCGAAGTCACAACGCGATATTCATGACAGCCGTCCGATTTGGAGGTCTTCATCCAATGGTTGCCGCATTCCGAAGCTGCACGAGTGTTAATCCAAGTCAATTGCACCCCTGGCCCACCGTCTCATTGCCCTCCGATACGTTTTCCACCTTCGATCTCCTCCTGAGATCGGATGGTCCAGATTAAACTCACGCCATGCCATTTCCCAACTCCCTCCACGTCACCATTCCACGTGCCATTTGTTGCATTTTCGCTTGTCCTCCATATATATTCATTCTATGGTTCATTTTCCTAATGTTTCCATTTAAATTTTCCACCCGCGTCCACCAGACTGTATTACATGGATACACTGCATTTCCTACCATTGCTCTGCATTTTTCAATCTGCCCACCATGTCGCGCTGTCTCACCATTATTTCCACTGTGTTTACCTTCCCGCACATGGTGTTCTTAACACGTTTTCAGATTTTGCAGGTTTAAAGTGGTGGAAAAATATTATGATTCACGTTCTCTATTACTATGATAGAGAGCATGTCAAAGGACCATTTTTCAGAACTGAATTATGGAGGAAGGCCCAGGAAGATATGACGACAAGACTTCCATTAAAGCAGCAGGGTTAAAATCTATCAAACCCTCCAGAGTCATTCAAAGCACAGATTGCGCAGATGGAGACATTAATGGAGCAGCAGAGAAATATCAGTGAAGGATCAAGAATTCAATGTTCAGCATTGAAGATCTTAAACCGTAATTTAGGGTTTACAAGGCAGAAGGTACCCATCGCAGATAAAATATCTCAAGGCTTTCTTTTCAGCACCATTTTCTTTCAGGAAAGGATGGAATGTTTATGTGATTTCAGTGCGTTGCCGTGTTCCTGGAGAGATTTCTACCCAGTGCATTTATTTTAGTTAGCAGGCCATAGAGTACAAACAACATTACAAAGTCATCGAGTAGTATGGGCATGCACGTCTCCGCCATTTTTTTTTAATGATACAATTAAATGTTCATCACCTACTCCCTTTTTAGAGCTTTCTTGTTCTCCTATAAAGCTCCCAAAGAACAGATGATTTAAGGTTCCAGATTTTATCAGAAAATTATGCAGTGAAAGGCTTTTTGTATACATTTTGTAGAACTCTTGTATGAAGGCTCAGAGCCCATAGGGTTTCAGTGAGGAGGAGTTCCATCTGTAAAAAAGGATTTTGGTCTTTGGTATTTCACAGTCTGTAACTCTCTCTTATTTGTTATTTCAATATATCATTTCGTTTCGTCCATCTTTCCTGTATCATGTTTTGGAATGCGAGCGACTCAATGATTTTTGGTATGGATTTATCCTAGTTAATACCCATGCTCGAATTGGTCGAGCGCTTTAAATATGGCTCATGCATGATATTCTGTTCCACTATCCATCTAAACCGTATTTCTACTATATTAGTTTCTTTGGGAGGGTGTTTTTAAAACGATATTGTCATGTATGGATTCTTAGATTGGTAAGCCCATGCACGGTGGTATTGTGTATCTGGATATCAGCTCAATGATAACTAATATCTTCTCAATATTTCATTCACTACATACATCTTCTCATAACTTATTTCTGTGAAGTATTTCTGAATCGGCCCTCATTACAGTAAGCTGTCTCTAAATTGTCTGTTGCTTTTATATTGGAGTTTTGCATGTTTCCTCTGCAATATCCCTAATTTTGTGTCAGTTTATGAAGGTCTTGGTCCCATTCAGACTAATTTTCCTTGTTTTACAAGAGATAGAATGAGAGCTTTATTGATGACTTCCTCTGTTATACCATATGCTCCTTGCTATATAAGATGTCCTAGGCACTGGTCTATCACAACTCTAGGCTGTCTCTAGGAACGACAACATTGGCCATATCATGTAATGCACTGGCAAGAATTACCACTCCTCAAACTCTCAAGATAGAAGGAAATATCAAGAAGAAAAATGTGATAATGTTGATTGATTCGGGTAGTACCCATAATTTTATTCATTGTAAGGCAACCAAGGAATTGAATTTCTTCCTATACCCAGCAGCAGAGTGTCAAGTGATGGCTGTAAATGGAGGAACTATAAATTTCTCTGGAAAGTGCCATAATATCATGCTAACCATGGGGAATATGTATTGAATATTCCAATGCACTCCATTCAAATGGGTGGTGTTGATGTTGTACTACGAGTTCAATGGTTACAATCTTTGGGGATGGTAGCTTTTAATTTTCAAGAACTTTTCTTGAAATTTTTTTTCAGAAGGAAAGGAATTTGAATTATGGGGTATCGCAGGGAATCCAGAAAATATAATAATCTCTAATTTCATGACCAAGCTTCTCAAGAAAGAAGAACAAAGCGTAATTGCAGAATTATGCTCACTCGAGGTTCAAACATCAAAATCATCTATTTCTCCAGAGCCCCAAAAAGTATTGGACAATCATTCCAAGGTGTTTGAGACTCCCAAAGGACTCCCACCTATTTGTGATCATGATCATGCTATTCATTTGATTCCAGGAAGTGTTCCTCCAAACATTAGGCCTTACCGATATCATTATGCTCAAAAGAGTGAGATTGAACATATGGTTTCACAAATGTTAGAGGCTCGTATAATTCAACCTAGTCAAAGATTCTCTACTCTAGTAGTATTGGTGCACAAGAAGGATGGATCATGGTGTATGTGTCTATATTATAGGGAGTTCAATAAGCTCACTATTAAAGATAAATTTCCCATCCTCGTCATTGATGAATTATTGGATGAATTACATGGAGCAATTTACTTCACCAAGCTAGATTTTCGTTCACTATATCATCAAATTAGAATGAATACTGAAGACATTTCAAAAACAACATTAAGAACTCATGAGAGTCATTATGAATTTTTGGTCATGCCTTTTGGCCTTAGGAATGCAACCTCCACATTTCAAGGTTTGATGAATTCCATTTTCAAACCCTTCCTTAGAAAATTTGTGTTAGTATTTTTTCATGATATACTAATCTATAACAAGTATTGGAGGAGAAACAATTATATGCGAAAAATCTCCAAATGTTCCTTTGGAGTACATGAGGTGGAATATTTGGGTCACATTGTATCTCATGAGGGTCTTAAGGTAGACCCTAACAAAATTAAATCCATTAAGGAATGAAAAATCCCCATAATCATAAACCATCTTCGAGGATATATGGGGTCAACGAGGTATTATCACAAGTTTATTAAGAATTATGGGAGAACATCGGCACCTCTAACATCATTACTGAAGAAAGATGCATTTTATTTTACTCTAGAAGCAACTAAGGCCTTTGAACATCTTAAATAGGCAATGTGCCAAGCACCGGTCTTAGCTACGCCAGACTTCACAAATTTTTTTATTGTGGAATGTGATGCCTCATGAAATGGAATTGGTGTGGTTTTAATGCAAGAAGGAAGATCGATTTATTTTGAAAGTCGTCCAATCAAAGGAAAGTATTTACATAAACCTATTTATGAGCAAGAAATGTTGGCAATACTACATGCACTAAAACAATGGTGACCTTACCTAATGGGAAGACACTTCAAGGTAAAAAAATATCATGATAGTCTTAAATACTTTTTGGAACAAATATTATCTTCAAAAGAGCAGAAAAAATGGGTCACAAAGATGTTGGGTTATGACTTTGAAATCATCTACAAAAAAGGGAAGAAAAATGTTGTTGCAGATGCACTCTCAAGAAAGGATGAGGATGTAGAAGCATTGCTTTGTGCCATTTCTATTTTCAAACCTGAGTGGATAATCAAAGCAAGGGATGAATGGAAGAATGATGAAGAGGTGTGGACACTCATTCAAAATTTGCAGCAAGATCCTAGTACATCTGAAACATTTATCTGGAAAAATGATTCATTATGGTACAAAGATCGCTTATATCTTTGTAATAATTCACAACTCAAACTAAAGATTCTTTTGGAATTTCACACCTCTCCCTTAGGAGGGCACTCAAGATTTTTAAAAACTTACCACAGTGTCAAGAAGGATATTTTTTGGGATGGCCTTAAATCTGATATTCAAAATTTTGTGGTAGAATGTTTGGTTTTCCAAAAAAATAAAGTTGAGACAATTAAAACCCCAGGTTTGTTACAAACTTTATCCATTCCATGTGAACACTGGGAGGAGGTTTCAATGGATTTTATCACAGTTTTACCCAAGTCCGAAGGAAAGACTGTCATCATTGTGGTAGTTGATAGACTTAGCAAGTATGCACACTTTTGTGCATTATCTCATCCATTTAAAGCCAATATAGTTGTTACTGCATTTGGGGAAACAATTCAAAAGCTACATGGAAACCCAAAGATCATTGTAAGAAACAAAGATCCCATTTTTACAGGAAACTTTTGGACAAAATTATTTTCTTGTTTGGTTACTCAATTAGCTCATAACTCATCATATCATCCTCAATTTGATGGGAAAACAAAGATGGTGTACAAATGTTTAGAAGTATATCTTCGTTGCTTTGTATCTGATAAACAGACACAATGGGTATAAAGTGCTTATCTTTGGCTGAATGGTGGTATAACACTTCCTTCCATACTGCAATAAAAATGACCCCATTTATGGCACTTTATGGATATCATCCACCATTCATCACATCACCTTTAAGAGAAAATTATAAGGTTCAAGCAATGGAAGATCACATCGAGCATCAACAATAAGTTCTCCAACTCTTAAAGGATAACCTCACTTTGGCGCAGAATCATATGAAACAACAGGCAGATTAACATCACAGCGAAAGAAGTTTTGATGTAGGTGACTCAGTATTTTTACGGCTACAACCATACAAACAAATGTCATTCAAACAAGCTAAGAAGGATAATAAATTATCACCAAAGTATTATGGTCCTTACAAGGCATTGCAAAAGATTGGTACTATGGCATACAAATTGGAGCTTCCCGCAACTTCCCAAGTGCACCCAGTTTTCCATGTTTCATACTTAAAGAAGGTTATAGGTGACAAGCTCCCAGTTCAAACAATATTTCCAAAACTTGATGAAGAAGGAAAAATCATATTGGAACCTGAAGCAGTCACAAAAAAAGGAACTCGACAACTACGAAATTGATCAATTTCAGAGTATCTCTTCAAGTGGAAGAACTTACCCATTGAAGATTTGACATGGGAACATGAGAATTTTATACAGAACCATCCAGAACTACTCAAGTGTTGAGGACAACATTTTTTTGGATGAGAGAGACATGTTAGGTCCCTATAATACTAGTGTATCCCTTTATTGTTATTTTTGTGTCCATGTAGTTCGCATATTGTTATTATTGTGCCCCATAGAAGCCCACTATTGTTATTGTTGTGCCTTTACATTGTTATTGTTATGTTGGCTAGGATTATATTGTGACCCATTGGACTCATATATATAGAAAGGAGTTGTTTTCATTTGTATCATCCAAGAATTGTTCATTTATGTAATGTAAAGGAGGTTTCCCCCTCGAAGAGCCTGATTTCTAAGTCTTTGATCTCTCTTTTCTTCTATTTTGAGAGCTAGTTTCATAACATAATGCCACGTATGCACAGAGCATTGGGAGTCGAGTCAGCGCAATAACCACCTCCTTTAAGAGCCGCGTCAACACAATAACTACCTCCTTTGAGAATTAGATCAACACAATAACCACCTCCTTTCAATTAAAATAATAAAGAGGTGCGTTATATTTATCTCATATATATGATATTTAAAAATAAAACTAAAATATGTAAAATTAGTTTTTTCATATACACATAATTATATATTAAAACATAACATTATACACATAATTATATATTAAAAAATTACATTTTAAAATTTGGAAATAAAATTAAAATTATTTATTAAAATATAATCCATACAAATTTTTTTTTTTAATATTTAAAAAATTGCAAACACTATAAACCTAATAACTCTCATAACTCCAATTTAAAACATTCTTAAAACCTACTTTGCAAATTTTTAAAATTTAATTTCATATAAAGATGAACACTAACATTATATATCTTCAAGCCATCACATTCAAATACTCATAAGCAAATGTATTTTCCAATTTCTTCTTTAATTTTTATAAAATTAATAAATATTATCACTTAAAAAACTATAAAAAAGTATATCCTATTTGGAAAACTTCAATATACTATAAACTGAAAACATTAATATCCTTTCCAGTTGTTTAACCCTCTGCAGAGAGGAGATAAATCTTATCAATTTTCATGATAAATCTCGAAATCCAGATGAACTAAAATTTGGAACTGAGGTTTCTCCAACTTTATTCTTGGAGAAAGCACTCTATGTTTCAACCCAGAGAGACCACTGACCATATTTCAAAGCACTTTAAAGGAAGCCCACAGACAATATGTCTCCGATATTTTCCGCTTATCGCTGCTGTTTGTGCTGTCTTGGTCTCGCAGGAGGCTCTGCAAAGATATAAGAAAGGCGTAACATCGCCGGTCTTGCTCACCGCAAACTCTATCGAATAAATGGTGCGAAGGAGTTGAACCCTCATCTGGAAATTATGGATTTTATAGATAGAGGTGTGGCGATTCATCCAGCATTCCCTTCAGATGTAGGTTTAGGTTTGATGATTCATCCAGCACCCTGTTCAGATGTAGCTTCTTTAGAAAAATTTCAAATGTAATTGGGAGAATAAAACCTTAGTCTAAACTTCGATACCATTAAAAAAATTTACGAGATACATCAAAACCCAAAAATATTAATAAACTTTACGAACCAATAACTAAAATCAACAAGACAGTTAAGTTACTAAAGTCCGGCTCACTTTGCAGGCCGACCCCTGAAACAAGCGGACCAATAGTTGATGTTGGAGGGCAGATGACATTTGCGCCCAGTGGCTACTATGGGAGGATATCCGCTGCGTGTGCCTTCGCTGGGCGGCGATTTGCAGCACACGAAACCGGCCGTCAGGCGGACTACCCGACAATGACTTCTGGCATGCAAAAAGACTTCTCTGTGTGTATAATAAACATGATACGTACACTGATATATGACAGTTACAATTAAAAAAACAGAAAAATCGTACTTTATTTATTTACATGCAGATATAACTTCTCTACTTACAAAATGGACAATGATGGAGCCACCCGCAAGTGCAAAGCAAAGTGCCGGCAGAGCTGGACGATGGTGTCTGGGCGCAACAGAAGCCTAATTGAATACCACATCGAAAAGCTTTCTTATCTGCAAGCGGTAGTTAGAGAGTATCTGTCGCGATGGCGAGCACGACGGCCATGGTGAACATGTGGTCCATCACTCATGGCCCAGATAGATAAAAAGTTCGGAGGCCCACAGCCTTCCCCGGCACGGAATGGATGCAGGCGCAGGTCGTTCCTCCAACTTCCACATTCTGGCCATTAAAGATGGCCGGGCTGAAACCTCTCCTGCTTCCTAGATTTACGGGTCGTCGGTGATGGACCACTTGTTTACCACGGCCTTAGTGCGCCCATGCATTCTCACACACTCTTTCGCCACCGCCTCTACAGACGGGACCTTCTCGATGTCGTTTCCGCTTATGCTACTGTTGCGCCGGGCAACCGGTTTCATTCTGCGTGAACTTTGCCGTTGTCCATTCTGTGCCGTTGTACATTCTGCAAGCAAGCGCTCTTGTCTGTGCCGCGGAACATCGTTTCCTGCATCCATATCCAAAATAAAGTTTAAACAAACGGATGAAATCTTATAATTCTAACAAAAACTATAATTTTAAGAGATGAAATCTTGCAGAGATAGCAGCACACTCCCTTGCATATAAAATACAGAAAATGAAGGATAATATGAGTGCGAGGAAGGCGAGATTGGATGGAAGGGGCATGAAAATCCTTGTATTGACGGAAGACTGATGGAGGGAGGGGAAATGAGGGGAGAATTGGAGGACTATTAAAGGGCAGTGCTCGGTTCTTGGCGTCACGGGAAAACGACGAAAAAACAACGCAATATGATGGAGATGGTCCGATGGAGGATATGGTGGTGGTAATTTGTATACAGCGGCGGGTATTACCCGGCTCGGCTAGCTTTGTCTTTTGGCATGAAAATCGACAGGAAAGACCACCGCCCTTGAATGCGCTGACGACTGCTATAATCCACGTCAGCGCTTAGATACCCAGTGCGACACATAGTTCGATTCTTTCTCAGGCTGTTGGCTACTCATTAATCCTTGACGGTTCCAATCAATGGATGCTTATCATCAATATTGTCGGTACGAAAATAAATATTTTTCAATGCTTGTCATCAATTTTGTCGGTACCAAAAATAACTATTTTTTCAATTGATTTCTAATATTTTTTTCATCAAATAGACATTCAAAGAATCACGCTGAGATAATAAAGATTTCTCGTGATATCTCCAAATCAATGTTCACAGTCAATAACAATAATGATGTGGAGTGTTTACTTTAATTATTTTTAAAGGTGTAAAGATACATCAAAGAAATAGAAAATTTAGAAAGATATTTAAAAAATTAAATAGCTAAATTTATATTTTATATTTCTAATACAATACATATTATATGATATGATATAAAGATGGAGGTTTTATTTATTGCATTTAAAAATAAGATAACTTTGTATACTTTAATGGTTGCCATTGATTTGTTCTATTTTTTAGTTTTGTTCACATAGTAGCTCAACAATATGTTAGTTTGATTAGAAAAATGATTTTTAAACACTTTTGTTTCAACATAAATAAACTTTCAGCAGCTTTGATAAAACAACAATAACAAAAATTAGTGAATTAGTAAATAGTAATTAAAATAAATAACTATTTGGTGATCTTTCACAACCTAGAGTCAACTATTAGATATTAATTAAATAAAACAAATATTTCACCAACTACAATAAATTAGTGAATATTAATTAAATAAAATAAAATTTTCACTCCCTACAATAAATGAGTGAATATTAATTAAAATAAAATAATTATTTCACCAACTTCAATGCAATAATGAATTGAAAAACCATAGTTTAGTGGTCATGAACTACCATTTCAAATGTTTTGCTAAGTGTCTCTTATAACCACATCAATATTTTCCACTTTTTGTAGCTTCTCTAATCCTTCAAACATTTCTTTTGCAAAGGACATAATTTCATAGCAAAGGACTTGGCATTGCTTTATCTTGGAACATGGGGAAATTTTCTAAATGAGAGAACAAAGATATGCTTAAATTTTGTAATTCCAAAAATGTGAGATCTTTTGCAAACTCCTTTGAGAATTCAAAGAATTTATTATTTTAACGAAGTTTTATCATTCTCAAATCAGGAATATCCTATAAGCCTTTATACTCTGAAACAATGTTATAATAGCTAGTTTAGTCAAACATCATGAAGTTCTGAACGCAAAGAACAAAATTTTATCACTCTCAAATCGAGAATATCCCATAGGCCTTTATACTCTAAAACAATGTTATAATAGCTAGTTTAGTTAAACATCATGAAGTTCTGAGCACAAACACCGATTAGGAAATTCACAACCATGAAATTTCAAGGATTTTTTTTTGGCACAATGATTAATGCCACCACACATAAGCATAACACTATTCATGGAAATCATGTATTTCATGCCAGAGGAACAATGCCAAACAAATATGCCTACGTGTTGCAAATATACCACGAGACACAACGTGTGTGGGAAAGTCACATCATGACGAATGATGTTCATATTAGGGTAACCATATTTTAATGCATATCTATCACAATGCATTAGTTTTCATATTGGAAAATGACCAGCTTCCTTGACATGCATCCACTTGATAACTGGAGACATTAATTATTGGGCAAATGTAAGTTTCAAAATATATCACTTTCATGTAGTTTTCATTTCTCAACTTCGTTATCTCTCAACAACCTAAACCTACTTTCCTACTTTTCTATATTTAGTCCTTGCTGACTACAATAAAACCATCATCAATCTTGATGGTATATATTAAATCAAAGATGAAAAAGTTTTTTTTTTTTAACACCTCTCTAGGTTCGATTACATTTTTCAACTCAATCATCTTGATTATTATTACAATTCACATTTCACATTTTCATCCCAAAGAGTAATGCCCAAACATTAATGTGCATATGAAAAATATCTCTGTGTTTAGGATTTTATATGTTTGTTACTTTAATCAATACTTTTTATTTTTAATGTTGAAAAAACCATCACAATCATGGTCATATGGCAAGACGTTTAACAAGATGTTTATAAAGAAGTGGGAAGAGGATATTTATCTTAATTTCGTGTTAAGAAATTAAGATCCAAGAGTAAACATATTTATTAATGGTAGAATATGATACTCAATTACGAATGAATAAATTGAAATCTAGAAAAGTGAGATAAAAAAGAAATAAATTTTTTATATATATGAAATTTAAATTTAAATTATTTATTTTCTATAAATATTTGTAAATTTTAAATTATTACATTGAAAAAAAATTAATTAAACATAGTTTGTAATCATACTGTAAGATGAAAAATATATATATATGTATTCAGTAAATATATAATATTTAGTATTATCACCATTAAAATTATTAAAAATCACTTGATATTATGAAACACCTAAGTGTATTTGCATCCATTAAACCTCAAGCAATTAAATGTGAAATACTGTGATAATAACATTATTTAAATCAATATAATAAAACCCACATTAAAGTTTCTTAGATGTTATATTATAAATGTGTTATAAATTATTTATTTACATTTACATAAAATATAAATAAAAAACCTCTATATTTTAAATTTCTAATTTAATACAAATCATTTTGAAATTGATAAAATTATAAAATATCAACTTCACCACCCAAAAAAACCCCACAAATTTGTTAAGCCATCTCATTCATGTCCAATGATGAGAACACCATTTCTAGTTGATAAACCATACTCCATAGCATAGCAAAGAACAAATATTCACGGTTTAGGTTTTGGTTGTCTAATTATCTTTACGTTTAAATACCTTAAACAAATTCTAAACAATAATACAATTAAAGAGTCAATATCTAGACTGATAATGCCATCTAATATGTGCCTTAGGATGAGCAAAGTTAACTCATAACATGTGAATTCATGCCAAGAAAAACTATGCATATAAAAGAAACATTAATTCTTGACTTGTCACAAAATGCAACAACAATTTTGTATATATTTTATATTTCCACTTTGTATATATTTTATATTTCCATTTCGAATTTCAACTGCCTCATTTCATTTCCATGGCACAACAGGATGGCTCTAAAAAAAAGTATTGTTCCATACAAAAGAATTTGCATTTGTTTTATATTTCTAAGAAAAACAAAATAATTCAAATTTAATGGAGAACCCAAAAGAATTAAGCCACAAATGTCAAATTATACAAGTTGTACTTCGTCAATGTATATTAATTCCACTTAAATATAAAACAAAAGCTCAAGCCTTTAATGGGTTTAGAACCACAATGAAAATTTGAGAAAAATCTTTTCAAAAAAAACAAAAACTACATATGAGCTCAACTATAGCACCAAAAGCTTGGATACAAGCTATAAATATGAAATGCCCATATCATGGATAAAAATTGAACTATTATTTATCTAGAAAAGAGTTTCCTGAAACAGTTTGACCCAATTAGGCTAATGTGTCAAGGGTTTATATTGCTTGCTAGCATGGCTAAAGATTATAGGTACAAATTGGTTGCCTTCCAAATGAATTGCAATGAACATATGCGAACATATTTAGTTGTCCATGCATGATCCTCACAAATACAATTGGTAAAGAAAAGAAAACTTTTAAAGTCCATATACTCATAAATTTAATAAGAGAATTAATATTTAGTGGTATTATCTAGGGTGGAGTAGGGGATTACCTCTCACAACTCTATTAAAAAAAACCCTTTGGGATGAATGCATTGTGACTCGTCAATTAAAACCATTTTGAGTAAGTAATGGCCAAAAATATTTCAAAATTTCATAATTTGGCCATAATTTTAATCTTGAACGGGGTGACTTTAAACCCTAAGCCCATAAATAAATATCTAGCCAAACCCCATGTAATACATATAAGATCAGAATGCAATCCAAAGAACTTAGTTGTTGAAAATTTTCACACTGTTGGAATATTTCAGAAAGAAAATTCCTTGTAAGTGTACCATGCATACAAGGAAACAAGACCCGTCGCCATCGCTAGTCGCTCTTCAAAGTCATGGCTAATTCTTACACGCTTCTTCACAACTTCAGTGATTAGCATATGACCAAAGTTATGAACTAGGCCTTATTTTTCTATGAATAATCCATCAATGTGACTTCCAAAGAATCCCAGAGATGCATGATTTCCAGAACGAGTTTACTCATCTCATTATATTGTTGTTCCGCCAACAGGAATTTCACGGTGCCTGCCAGATGAGAGAGATGGAGCACACATGTAGAAACTTGGTGAATTTCCTTCGTAAACGCCACTGCGTCAGATCTCCTATAGTTCATCTTCCTCAAATATTCCATGTCCTTATCATGAATTGAGAGAAGTGGGGTAGCACATACTAAATTTTGTGGCATAGATAAATGTGTCTAGAGACCCTAGTTCTGGCGAGGGAACGCTGCCACGAGTCCCTAGTGGGAAAAAAAGCTGTCATTGTTCATTTTGTAGGTCGCATTAGATAATCCATTCATGGCCACAACATCGTATCGGTCAGAAAGAACATTGAATGTGTAAATAAACGTGGTGAAGTAGCATAAACACTACAAGAGAATGGATAAATCCATTATTTATATTTAGATAATAAGTCTCCATATTTTACGATCAGACTTAGATAAGAAGGATAAGTCAGAGTCCCTTGATTAAACATACTTCTTAGATTAAACACACTTACCTCAACTAACGAATGACCTACCCTACTAAAAATTGGGGCAAGTAGTAGATTGAAGCTCCTAGTCAGTCAAGGTTCATAAAATTGTCAATAGTTAGATGCCCACCTGGAAATATAGAAAATTATATATAAGGATTCAATCTCACATAACAACGACCGCAAATGGATAAGACAATCATTCTTCTCAGGGAATTCCACAGTGGAGTTGCACGAGGGAATGTTGGTGACAAACCTACTGCTATAAAAGTACTTCCCTGACATTTTTTCTGGATGCCATGAGCTTCTTGTGGTCAACCCCACATCTGCTGAGGAATGACTTTATCCCTGCGGATGACATACATTTGAGTCACAATGCTTTAGGCAACGAGAAGAGATCAGATAGGCAGACTTGGGTAACCAAAAAGGGCTCCAAATTTGCTTCACTTGATTCAGCCAATTATGTCTCAAAGACTGCCTTGACGCAAAG
The DNA here is from genome assembly GCA_034641835.2 of Pinus albicaulis. Taxonomy (NCBI): domain Eukaryota; kingdom Viridiplantae; phylum Streptophyta; class Pinopsida; order Pinales; family Pinaceae; genus Pinus; species Pinus albicaulis. Next base: position 876,125,337 of record CM076572.1, read on the forward strand.
CCCTGCAATCCCCTCGACGCTCCCTTACATGATTGTTCAGATATTCACATAATCGTCGTTTCACCGAGGTGACACTAGTTGAGGCCATACTTCTACCTAACCAACTACAGAGAGTCACCGCAACTGGAGAATTGAACTTGAGCCGACATGGTTTGACGATGCACGTGGTGAAATTTGATTTTCTCGAGGATGACCGAAATGAAACTTTGGGATTGGTTAGGCTGAAAATATTTTACCCATCCCAACCTCGCAAAGAAAACACCTTCAGTGTAATTAGTGTGTTTATGTAATATGCTTGGCTTATTTATTTATTTTAATAAAAATATATTTTATTTATATATTTATTTTTAAGTTATTTTATATCTTAATTTAATTTTAAAAATAATTTTAATATTATTTCATATTGGAGGCTTTTGTGATTCATGATTTAAGAAAAACTCTTTCGAACAAATTATATTGTTAATTTAGGACCAATGCATTTCAAATCCCTACTAAGGTTCATAACCAATTTATTTATTTATTTTAAATAAATAAAATGTAAGTAATATATCCATTTTTGAGCCAAGAGGCACTCTACAACCTAGTATAAGGTAGATGTAATGTAAGTATATAAACAAATTTAAATGTTAGTCCAATTAAAAAATAATAAAATGTTAAAATTGATATCGAGGATGAGTGTAAAAATTTAAATGTTGACTCAATAAATAATAAAAAGTTCAAGTAATAAAAATAATAAAATTCATTTTTTTTATATTTTGATTTTGTTATTAACTTGTGAATAGGATTTGTTAGAATACCATGGGTCAATGCCATGGCATATCAATATCACATGCCCAAAAACCATATCTTATTTCACAACCAAAATATTTCATAACAATATGTCAAGAATCTTAAACATGGATATTCACCCCCACCTTACCATGGATATTATTAACATGTAAATAGGCTTTGTTACAATATCATGGCTTATAGACTGCATGCCAAAAAACCATAACTTATTTCACAACCAAAATATTTTATAACAATATGTCAAGAATCCTAAACATGGATATTCCCCCTCACTTCACTATGGAAACTATTAACTTGGAAATAGGCTTTGTTACAATACCATGGGCCAATATCATGGCTTATCAATACCAAACGCCCAAAAAATATAACTTATTTCACAATCAAATTATTTTATAACAATATGAAAAGATTCTTAACCATGGATATTATGTACTTGTAAATAGGCTTTGTTAAAATATCATGGGCCCATACCATGGCTTAACAATACCACATGCCCAAAAAACATAACTTATTTCACTATCAAAATATTTTATAGCAATATGACAAGATTATTAACCGTTGATATTCACCCCCACTTTGCCATTGATATTATAAACTTGATATGATAGTATATACCTGAGAAAATGCATTTTCAGAGACTCTTTCACCACCTCTTGTACATACAAGAGCTTCTCGATGTTGTTTCCACTTATGCTATTGTTGTGCCCAGCAGCCCGTTCTAGCTCTGTGTGAGCTTTTTCACTGTCCATTTTGTGCACTTATGACTTCAGCGAAACCTCGTTAAATGTCCATTCTGTAAGCAAGCGATTGTCTCTGTGCCGCAGAAGATCATTTCCTGCATTGATATCCAAAATAAACAAACAGGTGAAATATTTTAATTAACATAAATTATAATTTTAAGAGATGTAATCTTGCATAGATACCAGGACACTCCCTTTCATATAACATATAGAAAATGAAGGATGGAATGAGCGCGAGGAAGGAGAGATTACATGAAGGGGCAGGAACATCCTTTTATTTCTAGAGGACTGGTGGAGGGGAAATGATGGGAAAATTGGAGTATTAAAGGGTGAAAATGCGAAGATGGGTAACACTTTTGTGACAATTCGAGGCAGAAATTTTTTTTCCTCCATAGTTCGACCGAACTCTTGTCATAGTTCGACCGTAAAATTTAGGAGTTCGGCCGAACTAATGAATTTAGTTCGGCAGAACTTCGTTTTCCATTTACAGTGACGATGTATTGATGGCAATGGCGAACAGATTTTTCCCCTGAGTTTGGAAAACCGACAATAAAAGTTTGGCCGAACTATTATTTTTATAAATATATCGCCCGCAACCATTTACGGGTTTTTGTTCACATTCACTCACTCTTGTCTGTCGGTCATTTTGTCACGAGCTCTTATCTGTCGCATTCTTGTGCGCTCTTATCTGTCACATTCTCGCGCACGCTCAGTTTTGTCGTATTCCTGTACACGCTCTTATTTGTCGCAGTCCAGCTCAAGGAGGTAAGATTTTTAAGTTTTGTAAGTTTTTTTTGTATTTGTTGTTTTTAATTTTGTTTTAATTTGTTTTGATTTTGTAATTTGGTTTTAATTTTTGTTTGATTTTTTAATTTATGTTGCTTTTTTTTGTTACAGAGGTCTTCGGCGACATCTTCAGTGTCCTCTACAGCGAGTTCAACGTCTTCATCGTCTTCAGCGTCCAGGTACGTTTCAACGTCTTCAGCATCTAGTAGGGAATTTATAAATGAGAGAGGCTTTGTCTCTGTTTTTTTGGCTGCGACTTCAGGTTACATTCCTATCCACTAGGTTATGGGAGTTTCACCATGTAATTTCACGGCAAAAAATTAGAGGCCGGTGGCTGCTGAGGCACGGTGCTCCTCTTTTTTTATAGATCAGTGACATTGTCAACATAAATGTGGGGATATTTTTCAGAATATATGATAGGAGAGTTTCTTCATGTTGTTCCACAGCACAACAGTAGAGGCCTGTGTCCTTGGAAGCTCATATTTGTTATATAACATCAACTTTGCATCATAAATGCAGGAGAATCCCAAAAATATAGAACCATAGTGTTTAATTATTTATTTGCAGAGAAAACTAGTTTAGAAGCAAAGAAAACAATAGTTTGGAAATTAAAATCATTGTGATCCATTGAAGATTAGATCATTGAACAAGTAACGTTTAAGCGTGAAAGCATGTTGTTCTCTGAAAAAGTAAAATAAGTGTTTTTCATTAGAGATTAGAGGAGATCCTTAGATCCTTTTATAAGAAATAGTTAAGTCTCCAAGAAAATAGTAAAACAGTTGTCATTGCGTGGCTGACTGTTCGGCTGTCCTTTTATTTATGAATGTATGAATGAAATAAATTTTAACGTCATGAGACTAAAATTAGCTTAAAAGTAAAATAAATGTTTTTCATTAGAGATTAGAGGAGATCCTTAGATCCTTTTACAATAAACAGTTAAGTCTCCAAGAAAACAGTAAAACAGTTGTCATTGCGTGGCTGACTTTTCGGCTGTCCTTTTATTTATGAATGTATGAATGAAAGAAATTTTAACTTCATGAGACTAAAATTAGCTTAAAAGTAAACTAAGTGTTTTTCATTAGAGATTAGAGGAGATCCTTAGATCCTTTTACAAGAAACAATTAAGTCTCCAAGAAAACAGTAAAACAGTTGTCATTGCATGGCTGACTGTTCGGCTATCCTTTTATTTATGAATGCATGAATGAAAGAATTTTTAACTTCATGAGACTAAAATTAGCTTATAGAACTAATAATTTCATATCCATGGTCTCAAACAATGAGAGAGAAAAAAACCTTTTATATTCAACATGTAAAACACAAATTAGCCATAAACGTTTCCCATTGAAACCATAAGTGATTTGATACAAAACATAGGTTTTAACCTAAGAGTAAATGCCCCTACATATATAATTTTTTCATTTTCATATCCATGGTCTCAAACAATGAGAGAAAAACCATTTTCTATTCAATGTACATGTAAAACACAAATTAGCCATATCTCTAGAATAGATCTAAATAGAAGCTTTTCATTTTCATATCCATGGTCTCAAACAATGAGAGATAAAAAAACCTTTATATTCAACATGTAAAACACAAATTAGCCATAAACGTTTCCCAATGAAACCATAATTTATTTGATACAAAAATTAGGTTTTAACCTAAGAGTAAATGCCCCTACAAGTCATTCAACATGCAAAACACTTGAATTAGCCATAAACGTTTCCCATTGAAACCATAAGTGGTTTGATACAAAACATGGTTTTAACCTAAGAGTAAATGCCCCTACAAGTCAATCAATCTCTTGAATAGTTTTAAATATAATTTTTTTTCATTTTCATATCCATGGACTTGAAAACAATGAGAGAAAAAACCTTTTATATTCAATGTGCATATAACTTATTTAGAAACAAAAAGTAATTTAATACAAAACATAGGTTTTAAACAATTATATAGTTTTTCATTTTCATATCCGTGGTCTCAAACAATGAGAGAGAAAAAACCTTTTATATTCAACATGTAAAACACAAATTAGCCATAAAAGTTTCCCATTGAAACCACAAGTGATTTGATACAAAACATAGGTTTTAACCTAAGAGTAAATTCCCCTACAAGTCAATCAATCTCTCAAATATTTTTAAATATCTATTATTTTTTCATTTTCATATCCATGGTCTCAAACAATGAGAGAAAAAACCTTTTATATTAACATGTATGTAAAACACAAATTAGCCATATCTCTAGAATAGATCTAAATAGAAGTTTTTCATTTTCATATCCATGGTCTCAAACAATGAGAGAGAAAAAAACCTATTATATTCAACATGTGAAACACCTGAATTAGCCATAAAAGTTTCCCATTGAAACCATAGGTGATTTGATACAAAAAATAGATTTTAGCCTAAGAGTAAATGCCCCTACAAGTCAATCAATCTCTCGAATAGTTTTAAATATCTTGAATTTTTTCATTTTCATATCCATGATCTCAAACAATGAGAGAAAAATCCTTTTATATTCAATGTATGTAAAATACAAATTAGGCATATCTTTAGAATAGATCTAAATATAAGTTTTTCATTTTCATATCCATGGTCTCAAACAATGAGAGAGAAAAAAACCTTTTATATTCAACATGTAAAACACTTGAATTAGCCATAAAAGTTTCCCATTGAAACCATGAGTGATTTGATACAAAACATATGTTTTAACCTAGAAGAGTAAATGCCCCTACAAGTCAATCAATCTCTCGAATAGTTTTAAATATCTAGAAGTTTTTCATTTTCATATCCATGGTCTCAAACAATGAGAGAAAAAACCTTTTATATTCAATGTATGTAAAACACAAATTAGCCATATCTCTAGAATAGATCTAAATAGAAGGTTTTCATTTTCATATCCATGGTCTCAAACAATGAGAGAGAAAAAAACCTTTTATATTCAACATGTGAAACACAAATTAGCCATAAAAGTTCCCCATTGAAACCATAAGTGATTTGATACAAAACATAGGTTTTGACCTAAGAGTAAATGCCCCTACAAGTCAATCAATCTCTCGAATAGTTTTAAATATCTAGAAGTTTTTCATTTTCATATCCATGGTCTCAAAAAATGAGAGAAAAAACCTTTTATATTCAATGTACATGTAAAGCACAAATTAGCCATATCTCTAGAATAGATCTAAATAGAATTTTTTCATTTTCATATCCATGGTAAAAAATAATGAGAGAGAAAAAAACCTTTTATATTCAACATGTAAAACACAAATTAGCCATAAAAGTTTCCTATTGAAACCACAAGTGATTTGATACAAAAAATAGGTTTTAACCTAAGAGTAAATGCCCCTACAAGTCAATCAATCTCTCGAATAGTTTTAAATACCTACAATTTTTTCATTTTCATATCCATGGTCTCAAACAATGAGAGAAAAAGCCTTTTATATTCAATGTATATGTAAAAAACAAATTAGCCATATCTCTAGAATATATCTAAATAGAAGTTTTTCATTTTCATATCCATGGTCTCAAACAATGAGAGAGAAAAAAACCTTTTATATTCAAGATGTAAAACACAAATTAGCCATAAAAGTTTCCCATCCAAACCACAAGTGATTTGATACAAAACATAGGTTTTAACCTAAGAGTAAATGCCCCTACAAGTCAATCGATCTCTCGAATAGTTTTAAATATCTAAAAAAAATTCATTTTCATATCCATGGTCTCAAACAATGAGAGAAAAAACCCTTTATATTCAATGTATGTAAAACACAAATTAGCCATATCTCTAGAATAGATCTAAATAGAAGTTTTTCATTTTCATATCCATGGTCTCAAACAATGAGTGAGAAAAAAACCTTTTATCTTCAACATGTAAAACACTCAAGAATTAGCCATAAAAGTTTTCCATTGAAACCATAAGTGATTTGATACAAAACATAGGTTTAAATAACCTAAGAGTAAATGACCCTACAAGTCAATCAATCTCTTGAGTAGTTTTAAATATATAGAAGTTTTTCATTTTCATAGCCATGGACTCAAACAATGAGAGAAAAAACATTTTATATTCAATGTACATGTAAAACACAAATTAGCCATATCTCTAGAATAGATCTAAATATAAGTTTTTCATTCTCATATCCATGGTCTCAAAAAATGAGAGAGAAAAAAACCTTTTATGTTCAACATGTAAAACACTAGAATTAACCATAGACATTTCCCATTGAAACCATAAGTGATTTGATACAAAACATAGGTTTTAACATAGGTTTTAACCTAAGATTCAATGTATGTAAAACACAAATTAGCCATATCTCTAGAGAATATATCTAAATATAAGTTTTTCATTTTCATATCTATGGTCTCAAACAATGAGAGAGAAAAAAAACCTTTTATATTCAACATGTATATATAACCTATTTAGAAACAAAAAGTAATTTAATACAAAACATATAGGTTTTAACCAATTATATAGTTTTTCATTTTCATATCCATGTTCTCAAACAATGAGAGAGAAAAAACTTTTTATATTCAACATGTAAAAAAAAAAAAATTAGCAATAAAAGTTTCTCATTGAAACCAAAAATGATTTGATACAAAACGTATAGGTTTTAAAAGATAATCTAGTAAATGCCCCTACATTCAATCTTTAGAATAGATATAATTAGAAGTTTTTCTTTTTTCATATCCATGGTAGTCCTATAAGAAGAGTCTGTAAAGGGCCAGGTAGCCTCTGGATCTCATCTTTTATGAAAGGTGACATATCTAGTAAATGCCCCTATAGTCAATCCCTGGAATAGATCTAAATTCCCCTAAAGTAAATGCCCCTACAGTCAACATGTATATGGTATTTAGAAACAAAAAGTAATTTGATACAAACATATTTTTTAACAAAGTATATAGTTTTTCATTTTCATATCCATGGTCTCAAATAATGAAAGAGAAAAAACCTTTTATATTCAATGTATGTACAACACAAATTAGCCATAAAAGTTTTCCATTGAAGCCAAAAGTGATTTGATACAAAACATATAGGTTTTAACCTAATCTAGTAAATGCCCCTACATTTAATCTTTAGAATAGATCTAGAATTAGAATTTTTTCATTTTCATATCCATGGTAGTTCTATAGTCAGAGTCTGTAAAGGGCCAGGTAGCCTCTGGATCTCATATTTTATGAAAGGTGACATATCTAGTAAAAGCCCCTACAGTCAATCTCTGGAATAGATCTAAATGCCCCTACAGTAAATGCCCCTACAATGAACATGTATATAGTATTTAGAAACAAAAAGTAATTTGATACAAAACATAGGTTTTAACCAAGTATATAGTTTTTCATTTTCATATCCATGGTCTCAAACAATGAGAGAGAAATTTTTTTTTATATTCAACATGTAAAACACAAATTAGGCATAAAATTTTCCAATTGAAACCAAATGTGATTTGATACAAAACATATAGGTTTTAAAACCTAATCTAGTAAATGCCCCTACATTCAATCTTTAGAATATCTATATCTAATTAGAAGTTTTTCATTTTCATATCCATGGTAGTTCTATAAGCAGAGTCTGTAAAGGGTCAAGTAGCCTCTGGATCTCATATTTTATGAAAGGTGACATATCTAGTAAATGCCCCTATAGTCAATCTCTGGAATAGATCTAAATGCCCCTACATTCAACATGTATATAGTATTTAGAAACAAAAATTAATTTGATACAAAACATAGGTTTTAACCAAGTATATAGTTTTTCATTTTCATATCCATGGTCTCAAACAATGAGAGAGAAAAAACCTTTCATATTCAACATGTAAAACACAAATTAGCCATAAAAGTTTCCCATTGAAACCAAAAGTGATTTGATACGAAACATATAGGTTTTAAAACCTAATCTAGTAAATGCCCCTACATTCAATCTTTATAATATCTATCTAATTAGAACTTTTTCATTTTCATATCCATGGTAGTAATATAGGCAGTGTTTGTAAAGGGCCAGGTAGCCTCTAGATCTCATCTTTTGTGAAAGGTGACATATCTAGTAAATGACCCTATAGTCAAACTCTGGAATAGATCTAAATACCCCTACAGTCAACATGTATATAGTCTTTAGAAACAAAAAGTAATTTGATACAAAACATAGGTTTTAACCAAGTATATAGTTTTTTATTTTCATATCCATGGTCTCAAACAATGAGAGAGAAAAAACCTTTTATATTGAACATGTAAAAAACAAATTAGCCATAAAAGTTTCCCATTGAAACCAAAAGTGATTTGATACGAAAAATATAGGTTTTAAAACCTAATATAGAAATGCCCGTACATTCAATCTTTAGAATATCTATCTAATTAGAAGTCTTTCATTTTCATATCCATGGTATTTCTATAGGCAGAGTCTGTAAAGGGCTAGGTAGCCTCTGGATCTCATCTTTTATGAAAGGTGACATATCTAATAAATGACCCTACAGTCAATCTCTGGAATAAATCTAAATGCCCCTACAGTAAATGCCCCTACAATCAACATGTATATAGTATTTAGAAACAAAAAGTAATTTGATACAAAACATAGGTTTTAACCAAGTATATAGTTTTTTATTTGCATATTCATGGTCTCAAACAATGAGAGAGAAAAAACCTTTTATATTCAACATGTAAAACAAAAATTAGCCATAAAAGTTTCCTATTGAGACCAAAAGTGATTTGATATGAAACATATAGGTTTTAAAACCTAATCTAGTAAATTTCCCTACATTCAATCTTTAGAATATCTATCTAATTAGAAGTTTTTCATTTTCATGTCCATGGTAGTTCTATAGGCAGAGTTTGTAAAGGTCCAGGTAGCCTCTGGATCTCATCTTTTATGAAAGGTGACATATCTAGTAAATTCTCCTACAATCAATCTCTAGAATAGATTTAAATGCCCCTACATTAAATGCCCCTATAGTCAATCTCTAGAACAGATCCAAATGCCCCTACGGTAAATGCCCCTACAGTCAACATGTATATAGTATTTAGAAACAAAAAGAAATTTGATACAAAACAGATGTTTTAACCAAGTATATATTTTTTCATTTTCATATCCATGGTCTCAAACAATGAGGGAGAAAAAACCTTTTATATTCAACATGTAAAACACAAATTAGCCATAAAAGTTTCCCATTGAAACCAAAAGTGATTTGATATGAAACATATAGGTTTTAAAACCTAATCTAGTAAATTCCCCTACATTCAATCTTTAGAATATCTATCTAATTAGAAGTTTTTCATTTTCATATCCATGGTAGTTCTATAGGCAGAGTTTGTAAAGGGCCAGGTAGCCTCTGGATCTCATCTTTTCTGAAAGGTGAAATATCTAGTATATGACCCTACAGTCAATATCTAGAATAGATCTAAATGCCCCTACGGTAAATTCCCCTACAGTCAACATGTATATAGTATTTAGAAACAAAAAGCAATTTGATACAAAACATAGGTTTTAACCAAGTATATAGGTTTTCATTTTCATATCCATGGTCTCAAACAATGAGAGAGAAAAAACGTTTTATATTCAACATGTAAAACACAAATTAGCCATAAAAGTTTCCCATTGAAACCAAAAGTGATTTGATACGAAACATATAGGTTTTAAAACCTAATCTAGTAAATGCCCCTACATTCAATCTTTAGAATATATATCTAATTAGAATTTTTTCATTTTCATATCCATGGTAGTTCTATAGGAATAGTTTTTAAAGGGCCAGATAGCCTCTGGATCTCATCTTTTATGAAAGGTGACATATCTAGTAAATTCCCCTACAGTCAATCTCTGGAATAGATCTAAATGCCCCTACAGTAAATGCCCCTACAGTCAACATGTATATAGTATTTAGAAACAAAAAGTAATTTGATACAAAACATAGTTTTTAACCAAGTATATAGTGTTTCATTTTCATATCCATGGTATCAAACAATGAGAGAGAAAAAACCTTTTATATTCAACATGTAAAACACAAATTATCCATAAAAGTTTCCCATTGAAACCAAAAGTGATTTGATATGAAACATATAGGTTTTAAAACCTAATCTAGTAAATGCCCCTACATTCAATCTTTAGAATATCTATCTAATTAGAAGTTTTTCATTTTCATATCCATGGTAGTTCTATAGGCAGTGTCTGTAAAGGGCCAGGTAGCCTCTGGATCTCATCTTTTATGAAAGGTGACATATCTAGTAAATGCCCCTACAGTCAATCTTTGGAATAGATCTAAATATAAGTTTTTCATTTCTCCCATGCATTTGAAATAAATGTCAATAAATAATATATATATTTTTATTGAATTTGTTTTTTTAGGGATAAGAAAACCATTAAATATGGTTGAAAAATGGAAATTATGCATAGAAGTTTCTTGCTATCCCAATTCAGGGAATGCAGTGATTACATATGTGCTTTCCAATATTGCGACTAGCAAAGTCATCCAAAGGAAAATGAATATAATAGCAAAGTCATCCAATTAGTTTTAAGACACCCTTCTTCAAAAATTCTTGAGATTCATCCATTAAAGATGAATTAGTGTTGAGACACTCTCCATCAAAATTTATACATCGACATAATTTGTTTACACTTTAAATTAAACATTAATTTTCTGAACTTTATCTTGAATTTAATTTAAATTAGTTATTTAAAAAATTAATTGTAAATGTCCACCGTAGATATATATATATCATGGAGGATGAACGACGAAGATCAACAGAATCCCATATCTCTACGAGAGGGGAGGATCAGGGATCGGAATCGAGAGCTATTCATGGTACATTTAAATATAATCTTAAATCTCCATACATGTGTGTACATATGGAATTTATTTTTTATCAACTTTGTGAGTTAAATTAGTTGTTAAAATAAGTTTCATTTTTTATTTTTTAGGAGTTAATAAGAAGAGAAGGGTCTCTACTCCAGCCATGGATGCCCAGGGTTCACCCAGTCGTGATATGGTTTGAACGCAATTTAATCAATGAATATGTACGTGTGTATTTATATGTACATGAATGTATTTTTCAATTGATTATAAATTTGTATTTGTTTATGAAGCTTCTCTCTCCTCTTGAGAGGTTGGTGGTGGTTCAAATCCCCTTAGAGGGCCATCAATAAGTGGTAGCAGGTTGCGTGAAGGGGGTGATATTTATTCTCCCGAAGGCCAATCAATGGCTGGTGGTGCTGGTTCTTAGTAGGGTTGTTCTGGGTATGGTTCTCAGCAGGGTCATTCTGGGTCTCAACAGTTTCAGGGTGGAGAAGATGCTAATCAATCACGTCGAGGTTGTCATCAATTTCAATATTTTTTTCATTGAATTTGTACAAATTTGTTTAATGTGTTTTTTCTAATATACAAAATTATATATATATATATATATTGATGCAGAGGCTGAAAATGTTCCAAATATTGGTCAAAATAGACGCAAGGCAGAACACTACATTCAAGAAGAAGGTTGTCTACCCACCACAACTTATCCGGCCGACATTACTGATATACCATGGGAAAGAAACATGGGGCAATGCACCTTACAAAGGTGTCAACAACTTCATGCAAAATTGCAGAGAGATGTAGTGGCTTTGACTCTACCTGCTGAGAGTCGACAAAGCCTCGAAATAGTTACACATTCATTGGGCGAAATAGTAAATGTGTACAAAAATCTTGGGCCAACAACTAATACATTTGTAGAAGTCATGAGAAAGAGAAAGGAAACAGTAATGGGTCCTGATAAATGGGAGGATGTAAAACAAAGAGTTACAAGAGATATGGTGAAGTCAATGTTTAATTTCAAGGAAGGGCCAAAAAGAAAAATGTTGAAGGTGCAATATTTCAAGCACCCAAATATAGCTCACTATTTGTATGATAGGCACCTTGCGGCCTATGGAAGGCTCCCATGGAACGACGAGGTTCCTTTTTATTTTGCACAATTGTTTTACACAATTTTTTTTTTTAATATGAAACCCAACTACAATGACCTTCCGTCAGAATTTTTTGGTCTGGGGAAAGGTCGATTGTATGACCGTAAGGGCACTAAGCGAGATGTGGATTTGCCTCGCCCTGAGCCGCCATTGGTGAGTCGACCTTTTCGGGTCGAAACTCTGTGGTCAGAGATGGATGCGACTTCTCAAATAAGTCGAGAAGCAAGGGATGTCATGATCGACAATGTTTACAGCAAATTGGGTGGAGTCGATGTTTGTCTAAATCGACAAAGAGCACGTGAAAATGCAAGTGCCAATTTTGTGTATTGTACAGATGAAGAGATTGACAACATGAATGTTGAAGATCTTCGAATATATGCAAAGAATTTTCGCAACGGTTTTCAAGACCTAATTCTTCACGAGGAAGAGGGAACGGGAACGGTATGTGTTAATGACCTTAGGGTTCAATTATTTTAACACATACATGTGTACAATTTGTAATAAATACATGTGTATGTACATGTATACATTTATTTGTATGTACATTAATCTAACAAAAATGTATCATTATATGTTAAAACACCATTTGTAGTTGTCATGCATGATGAATGATGAAAATGTTAATATCACGTTCGGGACCTCTGGTTAAAACAATGCAGATGGGTCTCACCATCAAGATATGTTGAAAAATGTAAGTGTTTTTTAAGTTATATTTTTAAAATAAATAATTGTGCACACATGTACATGTATGTATATATATAATGATAAAATGTTTTAATAGATTTCGATTCCGTCCGATGTTTTTGGGATGGCGGTACCTTCTTCGTCCTTGGGAGATGTACCTTCTACTTCCTTAGGAGATGTGCCACATCCACAACAAGTATGGAAAATTTTTCACTTTTAAAATTTATGTTTAAGTTATATATATATTCCACCTCAAAAAGTTCCATTAAAAATTGAGATATATATATCTATATCTTGAGTTATTTTAAATTTTTTGAATTTTAGGTTCTTGGAGATTTTCATTTGGAGCCTCTCTTAGGAGATGTCCCAAATTCACCTGCAGAAGTATTCAATTTTTCACTTATGTGTGTGTGTGTGTGTGTGTGTGTGTGTGTTGTTTTTAATTTAGTTATAATTTATAAATTGTTGTTTATTTAATAAATTGAGATCTTGATCTTGAGTTATTTTATACTTTTAAAATTTTGAATTTTAGGTTCCTATAGAAGATTTCTTTAATCCACGGACTCTAGCGACAGAGATAGGAACATCCACACCATTTCAACCATTTGAACAAGTTGTCTAACTTTTTTTTTTAATATTATTGAAAATAAGTTTATATATGTACACGTGCATTTTCATCTGAAATTTTTTAATATATATATATATATATATATATAAAACTGTACATGTATATTGTACAGTTTACCATTGCATATGTTCCCATGGGAGGGGGGAACTTGTAGCACGTGAACAAATGGAGAGGGAACCTCCTGAGGTATTGCATGATTTTTTTTTATATTTTGTTTTTTACATGAAGTTCTATATATATTCTCACTCATTTTTAAAACATCAAATTTTAATGTTTGTACATGTGCATTGTGTACAGGTTTCCCATGCTTCACATGATAGTGTGCGGATTGAGACCCTGATAGGAAAGATGCTACATCCATCTCTATTTGATGGACATGATTTGTAGATTTGATTTCAAGATTTAGATAGTCTTAAATTTACTTTTTTATATATTATCTAGATGCACTGTCATATATATATATATATATATATATATATATATAAAACTTGATACAGTTTGATACTTGTGAGATCTACAATTTTTGGACATATTTTATTACAGTGTTAATATAATTTGTTTTGTTCCAAAAAGTTAAGTTTTGGATGGTTTTAGTACTTTTGGCATGTGAATGTGAAGTAATGTTGTTATATAATTTGTTTGGTTTTTAAAAATTTTAAGTTTTGGATAATTGAACTACTAGTAATGTTGTCATCTATAAATTAATGTTTTGCTTCTGAACTACATTTGGCATGTTATGTAATGATGTGTTATAATTTTTTTTGTTTTTAAAATTTAAGTTTTGGATGCTTGAAGTACATTTGGCATGTGAAGTAATGTTGTGATCTATAATTTTTTGTTAAATTAAAAGTTAAGTTTTGGATGGTTTTAATCTACATTTGGCATGTGATATTTAATGTTAAATGTTTAATGTTTTTATTGGATAGTCAAGAACTACAATTGGCATGGCATGTGAAGTAATACGTGCATGTGAAGTAATGTTGTGATCTATAATTTTGGATGTTTTCAATCTACATTTGGCATGTGATATAATGTTAAATGTTTTTATTGGATAGTTGAACTATAATTGGCATGGCATGTGAAGTAATGTTGCACGATATAATCAAAAAGTTTTTAAAACTCAAGTTTTGGATGGTTTCAATCTACATTTGGCATGTGATATTTAATGTTAAATTTTAAATATTTTTATTGGATAGTCAAGAACTACAATTGGCATGGCATGTGAAGTAATACGTGCATGTGAAGTAATGTTGTGATCTATAATTTTGGAAGGTTTCAATCTACATTTGGCATGTGATATAATGTTAAATGTTTTTATTGGATAATTGAGCTATAATTGGCATGGCATGTGAAGTAATGTTGCATGATATATAATCAAAAAGTTTTTAAAACTTAAGTTTTGGATGGTTTCAATCTACATTTGGCACATGTGATATAATGTTAAATGTTTTTATTGGATAGTTGAACTACAATTGGATGGCATGTCAAGTAATGTTGTGATATAATAGAAAAAAATTAAAACCCAAGCTTTGGATGGTTGAAGTACATTAATCATGTGAAGTAATGTTGTGATATAATCAAAAAGTTTTTAAAACTAAGTTTTGAAGTAATATTGTGGTATAATCAAAAAGTTTTTAAAACTAAGTTTTGGATACCATTTTAATCTACATTTGGCATGTGATATAATGTTAAATGGTTAATGTTTTTATTGGATAGTTGAACTACAATTGGCATGACATGTGAATTAATTTGTTTTGATATAATCAAAAAGTTTTTAAAACTCAAGTTTTAGACATGATTGAAGTACATTTGGTAAGTTTTTAAAAAAAAATTCACTCAAACATTAGTATGTAGTATGCAAATTTTTCATTAATGCACGTAGAACATATTCAACCATTGGACAGACAAATTTTGTACTAGATTTTCAGTCAGGAATAGAGATGTGAGTTAGATCCCACCAAAAGTCGAAGAAGTGCTCTGAGTCTCTTGTCTAAAAAGAATCTTCATACAAAATTATACTGTGGATAATTTATTTACATTGTGGATACTTTTTACCAAAAAATCTCACAAGAAAAATTGTGTGCATTGAGTTCATGTATATATCCAGTACATGCAACATTTTTCATCAATGCACATAGAAAAACTACTTTCAGTTAATTGCATTCTAGAACATATATATTGAGTACGTGAAACATTTTTCATCAATGCACATAGTAAAACTACTTGAATAGTTAATTGCATTATAGAACATATACATATATATCCAATATGTATGCAACATTTTTCATCAATGCATGTATAAAAAAGCTACTTTCAGTTGATACTAGAGTGTGAATGTACCAAAAAAATGTGTACATGTGCAAACATTTGCACAGATAACATAACAAGGAAACTCAATTTTTAATTGAGTACTGGAAGTTCTAGAACATATAATCCAAAGAGAATAAATTGTTGGGCAGTTCAATCAAAAAACTTCCAATGGAATGCCATCTTCAATAATCCGTTCATGATCAGATTTTTACATTTTCCATTTCTCAATATTCGTTTGTTCTTTGATTGAACCTCGATCAACTTTATGAGTGCTGCACACACCAAGTGACTATATTGACAACTTATGAAATCAGGTTCATAGTCTTCAAAGTAAACAAAATTCCCACCTTGATTAGTTTGTCTGAAAAAATAACCTTCAATATAATAGATCCTCTTTCATATGGAAATCCATGATCATTATAGTCTTCTAATAATTTCATTTTTCATTCAGTGCAACGCATCAAATAATACTTCACATTTTCATCGTTGTCAGTAGGTGCAATTACAACAAAAACATCTCTTGTACAATAAAAAAAACTTGACAAAATTATACATATATTCAAATTTATTTCTAGATCTTTATCATTAGAAGGCAATTCAAATGTTACCTTCTCTAACAAGATCAGAAACTCAATCACCATCAGATGATATTGTAGTTTCCTCTATTTTCATTTCTTCAAACATTGCAACAGACATTTTTCCCTTTGTATTTAGCTCTGTATGTTTCCAATCTTTTACATACATTTTGTTTTCACAAACATCATTGGATTTTGTGTTGTCTATGCAAATAGGACAAAAACAAGGATATTTTCTTTTATCCAATGCAAACACATTTCTGGACGAATTTGTTTTAATTGAATGTAATTTCTGAGTCCCTTCTATTGTTTCAACGTCATTTCCAATTGATTTATCTACGTCTTCGATCCCAATATGCCAAAAAAACCTTTATATGAAAAATTTAAAGAAGAATGTAAATATGATATCAAAATACAATCAAAGATAATCATTGTGATAAATGTACACTGTTTATTTAATTAGATATTCAATAAAAATTAAATTGAATGTACCTTCGCACTTCCCTTGATCGGTTAGTCTCATGGCTTAGAGCAGCAATGCACCATTGAACAACTTCTTTCACGTCAACAAGTTGGCTTATAGAGGGGTTAATTTGATATCTTCAAAGTGCTCATTTTATGCATGCCCCTGCACCGTCATGTTCTCCTTTTCCATGGCCAGTCTCAAAGAAATTCCAACAATGTTTAATGCAGGTTTTCTTATGAAGACAACACAACTAAAAGAATGATCGTGCAGATTTGAATTGTCTTGCGCATCCATCTAACCATATCCAATGTTCATTGAATGTTATTCCACGATTTTTCAAGGAATCATAAATTTTTCCAAAACAATGTTGTACAAAATATGTATCATGTGTACGATCGTCACTGATATAAAAGTGATATTCTTTAATAATATGTTGATTTTCATTGGTGCTTTCTATATGATCGACGTTTTGTTCAGCATATTTATATAGAATATGGACGAGCATGGAGACTTGGTCAGAATGATAGTATTCACTCTGAATTTATTTTTGTGGAACAAATGTGTAGTTTTCTGAAAAATCGATTACTAAAAAAATGGTCCCTGGTGGAAAAAATGACGGGATTTTTTGAATTGCAAGTCTTTCCATCGAGCTCTATGGGAATGCTTGGTGTATTTGTAAATTTCTGCCTCAAACTTTCTCAAAAATTCTATCACAAAAATTTCTTCTTCTCGTACTTCAACTTTTTTAACACTATTTGCACCTTGAATCGATGTATGGATATCTTCATATCTCTTCAATTTCACTTTCATGTTGTACAATGATTGATCATTTATATCAGTACGATATTTGTTTTGAAATTTAGTCAAATTTCCACAATCATCGCATTTTTTACCACCAACACATTTCTTTTCGTAAAATAGTTCATCGCTTTCTCTTTCACATAGATTTTGACATATGAAATCATGGATAGTGGAAGGAGGACGTGAATCCTTCCAAAATTTCCTACCAAAATCAAGGAATGTGTCATAATATAACTCAAATTCCACATGATAACGACAACAACAAGTGTCGCGTATGATGATAGGTTTTACATACCATGGTTTTTGTTGAACAAAAGCACTGATTGAAACATGAATTTCACGATTCTCTTCTTTGAACTTGTTGAACAACTCTATCTGAGTGGTTTCCAAGAAATTTTTTTCATGTTCTTCATACTGATTTCGTGTTATTCTTCTTCACATCACATGCCTTGCAGTTGGCGAAACACACGAATTGTTCTTCCAATATTCATATATTATTTGTTTAACATTTTTTCCAAGTCTATCTTTATATGGTTGCCTACAAATAGTTGTCCAACAAGCAAGTTCATCATTTACATCTATTTGCAACCGAAATTTCTGATGTTTGTGAAAAAAATTTCGCAAGGTTCCTAATGCTCGTGCCATAGATTTTACCAAGCGATTCTCTTTAGTACTTGATGAAACCACTGCCATATGTATTGCTTTACATACAACTGAAACATTTTTCTGTCTAGATCTTTTCATTGAATTTATAGTACTATTTATATTTTGTATCACATTTTCCTTCATTTTTTTACCTTTGGTTGATTTTCGAATACCCAATAAAATCATAGCTTCTTTTAATTTCCTTAATGATAGGAGACCTTTCAACATTTGGGCTTGAACTGTCACATTTTCCTTTATGAAATACTTCTCAAAAATGCGGTTAACGTGATATCGTATATAATGGTCAGCTTTTTTATCTCCATATGTGTGAGTGTCAACATTTTCTAGCATCTCGTCATTGACATTGATTTCATCTGTACATATTCGAATGAATAATACATAATAAGTTTACATATTCAATAAATAACTAAATTAATAAATATATGTATAATTTCAATAATACGTGCATGTGTTCAACATATATATATATATATATATATATATATATATATATATGTACATACCTTGTGATTCAATTTCTTCACTTGAATTTCTTTCAACATTTTCACCATCTTCAATCATTGGTTCAATATCTCTTTCACTTTCTCTTTCAAATTTTTTTATCTCATCATCAATGTTTTGAGGAATATCTCTCTCTGTTTACATTGCAAAATATTTTTCAAATTAGTTCATCAAATAAAAATTAAGCTTCACATTTTACACTAGGAAAATTTTAAATATATCAAAATCATAATATTTACATTTACATACATGTTTCAACTTCTAGTTGAGGTTGATTTTCCCCTTCAATATTTGAGAGTTCTTCTATCTTTCTTTTGCGAGATTGTCTCGTCTCTTCTCTACATTCCTCAAGGTCTCTTTTTCGATCATATTTTCTCGTACAATTTCTTCGATTTCCCATGATAATAGAGTATGAAGTTCAAAAAATTTCCTTCAAAAATTTAGACAAAAAATCAATTAAAAAAAACATCACAAAATATTTAATTTAAAAAAAACTCATTTTAAATTTTTTGCAAAAAATACATACTCCAATCCAAAACACTTACTTTAAAAAATTCAAGAAAAAAATGTCTTATAAAAATGAAACGAAGTTCAAAATATTTCCTTCCAAGTCTTACAAAAAAATTTCATTTAAAAAGTTACACAAAAACTCATTTTAAAAAAATCATTATAAAGGATTTACTTCAACCCAAAACCAAAAAGTGTCCTTTCAAAATTAATCCCAAATCCATACTTTAAAAAAAAAGCCCAAAAAACTGTATCACATACCTCCAAGAAATGTCTTTTGAATGTACCTCCAAGAAAATTTTTTAAACCCAAAAAAATGCCTTGCAAAATCAGATCAAATGTACAAAAATAATGTGTCTCAAAGAAAAGTCCTTTGAAGTCCTTTGAATGTACTTCCAAGAAGATTTCGTAAACCCAAAACAATTCTTTGTAAAATCAGATCAAGAATTTTGTAAAATCAGACCAAAAGTGCGAAAATATGCGAAAATAATGAATGGTTTCGTAGCAATTTATATTACCGCGATTTTTTTTTTGGAGGGGCTTGGCAGTACTTTCCGGCCGACGGAAAGTTAAGTAAAAGTTCGGCCGAACTTTTAATAAATAGTTCGACCAAACTGCTTTGTCGTTTGATTTAACGTGCCGTCGATGCAAAAAAAAAGTTCGACCGAACATTGTTTACGAGTTCGATCGAACTAACGCGTCACTAGTTAGGCAGAGCCAAGCCCTGGATACATTTTTGCAACTGTGGACTGACTAAACTCCATGAAACATTCTGAATTAAGTGTCGAAACCAAGGCAAGCATTTTCAGAATTGAATCTACTTTCAAGAGATATAACTTTTATGGAATTTCATAAATATTTACTAATTTTAATTAATTTTGTAATAAAACGGATGCAAACAATTTCTGAAGGTCATTGTGATTCAGTGAAATCAAAATTCTATATCTTCCAAAATACAGTGTAAAAAAAATTAAAACAATTATCGTACATTACATTGGTCTGTTGTCTCTAATGGGTAGCTTTCAGATTTTTAGTTTATAACTTATATGTTAAGAAATTTCTTGCGTCGTGAAACATATTCAAAATATGCAGTTTTTCATATTGGACCAGTTCAAAAAATTCTAGTAATTATGATATGCATCCATTGGCTTTGTAAATATGACGAAACCGAGGTAGACTCTGTCTAGATTGTTGTAACACATTTTGTTTCTCAGAAACATAAATTTTCAAAGAATACAACATTGCATATTAACATGACTTCTTATGAATCCGTTGATTGTTAAAAAACACACACTCAAAGAAACGCTAACTTGAAATAACAAATGTGTATAAAAAAATTCCAAAAAATAAGTAATAGAAAGCTAACAAAATTTCTGACAACTTTTATTTTATCGCAAAATGAAATTCTAAATAGAAAAATTATTTTAGCTTGCAGAAAGTTGAAGAACTGAAAAAAATGAAAGTTTTTTCTCAAAAAAGGGAAAAAAGTGTAACCCAACTTCACATTTTCACCCTAAAGGCATTTCTCGTGTCTTGACGTCACGGGAAATCGATGAAAAAGCAATGCAATCTGATGGGGATGATGGATATGGTATGATGGAGGATATGGCGGTGGTAATTTGTATACAGTTTGAGTGGT
This sequence comes from Pinus albicaulis, assembly GCA_034641835.2. Lineage (NCBI taxonomy): Eukaryota > Viridiplantae > Streptophyta > Pinopsida > Pinales > Pinaceae > Pinus > Pinus albicaulis. The sequence continues at coordinate 876,146,338 of CM076572.1, forward strand.
TTTAATGGTTAAGAATATGTGTTTCCTCTTACAAGGCTACAAGTTTAAAACTAAGGGGGGGCTAATGTTTAAGATCGTGTGTTTCCTCCTAAGGGGTCGCAAGTTCTGATCTGGGTCTGTTAGCTACCAGAATTATCCAAGATCTTTTACTTCTGTGATGTTAGAATAATTTCATTAAAAAGAGCAGAAAAGAACACATGTGCATGCTTAAACGAGAGGAAACATAATGACGATCAACAAATCGAGAACACAACACATTTGATAATGGAGTTCACACAGTGCAGGCTATGTCTCAAGGCCTAGTGTCAAGAGAGTGGAGGTTGCTTCATTTAATTGTTGTAATGATGATGATGCACATGGAATATTCTTTGTCATAACAAGGACATAAACCCTCAACCAAAGTAGCTTATCTCTCCACAAGACGTTCTCCCTACAGGAACTCTCACTCAAAATGGGCTTCCTTTAGCATGACAAGTTATTACAATCTCATAATAATGTGGCAACAAGCATCACAATCTCACAGTAATGTGATCATAAAAATCAACCCTCATAGTATCAAACATGGAACTCAAAAAAAGTAACATCATCTCAACAATAACAAAAAGAAACGTAACATGACTGCTTCATGTACCTCCACTTCTAAAGATGGCCAAAAATGGAGAGCCTAGTTGCTAAAACTCATGTCACCTCTCAATTCCTTGCGCGAAAACATGCAAAAACGACTATCCATTTGTAAAATTCTGACAAATTCACCTTCTGCACCCAAAGGAATCTTCGAATCATCTTGGATGATACCTCGCTGAGGGTTCCGCAGCTACCCTGCGTCGTTGTTCCCCCCTCTGTCCGCTCCTCATCCGCTGTCTCTATCTGATGCAAATGAGAAAATCGATTTTATAATGTGGAAGGGTAGCAAACTTCTCAAATCCAACACCGTTGGTGGAGCGGTCAATACATTGTGTTTGAGGGGGGGAGGTCGGGGTTACCAACCCCACCAACCCCTGCGTTGGAATTTTTGTTTGATTTTTTTTTAAATATGGCACGCGATTTGTTGACTGCTGCACCCATCGGTTCTCCATTGGCATGTGACATGATTCCTCCATTGTGGTGGTCACATTGTATGGTTGTGGTTTGGTTGACTATTTTGTAGAACTGCCCAAAAGGTGGGCTAACCCCACTGGGTCGGGCAGGTTCAAACCCCACTAATTTCGACCGTTACATATGGTAACACATTTTGGTGGGCAGGGTGCGCACCATGGGGCCCCGAACCAACCCTTACCACTTGTATCACATTTTAATATGTTGTTCCTGGGGTTATATGTAGTGGTCTATTTGGTGGGTGGGGTCTGCACCACGTGGCCTCGTCCCAGCCAACATATAACATCTATATGATACACAAAGCAGGGGCGGAAAAGGTGGAAATGTGCCCCCCATATATATATATATAGGAATTTTCAAATTTTTCGAAATTTAAGGGTCATTGGGCATTTTAAGTAGGCAACAATTTCGCCCGACACAGTGGCCAGATTCCATGGACCTGGTCTCGGTCAATTTGTAGGACCATTAATCATGTCCCACATGCCCACTTTGACCATTCCTGTCTCATCCATACGAGCTCAGATTGGAGTGGTGTTTGCACCGTTGCAATTAGGGCAACGATCACTTCGATCTGGTCTTGGTTCGAGAGGAATCTGACCACTTTGAATTTTGAGCTATTATAAGCCCTCTTTGACCTCTAAGGGTGTATGGAGCCACCTGGATCATTACTCCCCACTAAGGAGATTTTGGTCCTCCAAAAGCATGAACATAATATGCAAGTGTTGTGTACATTTTCTACACCACCAGTGTCCTGACAGGTCACCCTTCCTTCTCCTTCACCTTGCATCCTCTACAAACCTATAATACAATATTTTAAAATAACATGTTGAATTACATGACCTATAAGGACCTAAGCATCCCATAATTGCCACGAGTTTATAACACACAATTTGTGGTCACGTTTACATCAAAATGGAAATCAATACCCTAGCTATCAATACAAGGCCAAAACATCATTGTTGCTTCAAAAAATGATGGAAAACACATCATCACTTTTACATTTTATTTGCAACATATTGTTTACAAAAATATGACCATGACAAGCTAACACATCTAGAAAAACCATCTCTCACTTATCAAAGTGAATGGGCCATCTTCCTGTGGAGGATTCGCTTGTCAAACGACTCTTTCAACTGATTCAAGCACGTGCGTTTTGTCCTTAAGACGCTACTATGGTGGAGCCCCCAACATGTGGCTCTTTTATGACCACATCTATCACAATGATTACAATAATTCTTCTTCCTCCAAACATGCTTGACCTTCTTCTTTCCCTGTTATGGAGAAGGCCTTTCACACCTCATCCTCTTTCATGCTGCCATTATTTTCTAGTAGTAAGAAACTGCATGGTTATGTAAACAAAAAAAAAATACATGTTTTTCGATGCCATGATTTATATTCATTATTAGAAAAATTCTTGTGATCAAAATTAACACTAGAATACTGAGACTTGTTATACCTTTCCTAGTTGTCTTTGGTGCAATTATGGCGACGAGATATTTCCTCAGCTCTTTCTTTGCAAAGTGAAATACCATGGGATGATGGTGATGTGTTCCCATAATTCTCTTTCCTCGACAGTTTCAACCATGTCTTGGAAGCTTCTGACACCTTTGAGCATTGTCTTTCAATGTATTCCAAACTTGTGAATCAAAGTATTTGCACGACCTCCAATGACTAAGTCATGCCTTTTCTGTTAACACCAAGTCCTCCTCCTTTATACCCCATCATAGTAAGGAGTCTGATGCGAGTACCAGTAATGGGAACCTCCACATTTCCAACAGAAATAAAATCATGTGAAGATGAAACTGAAGAACGATCAACATTGTTTACCTCAACTGTCGATTCAGAAATTGGTGATGAGGGCTTCTTTAAGCCTTCGTTGCACTTCAACTCCTCCAAGGATTCTTATGTGGCTCATAGTTGAAGCTATAGTCTCTACTTATCCTATTTCTCTTATTGTAGAAGCCTCTTCAATTCAGTGTTCTATTATTGAAGACTCAGGTTGATCTCCTCATTCGAATAATGAGAAGATGATGAGGGTGATGAATGATCACTAGAAGATGTGGATGGAGCATCGTTCCTTTCTCCTTATTTCTCTTGTTCGTCATAAGTTTCATACATTATGTCCACCATTTTGGACATACTTAGGAAGGCCTCGTACATTTATTTTACATCCTCCATTATTGCATGTTCAATCGTTCATACTCACAAATCACATCAGTGAGAAGACCAATCTGATACCAAACTTGATTTGGGTCTTTCAACTACTATAATTATCCAGGATATTTTACTTATGTGATGTTAGAAGAATTGCATTGAAAAGAGCATAAAATAACACGTGCATGCTTAAACGAAAGGAAACATAACAGCGATCAGAAAATCGAGAAAACAACACATTTTATAACGTAGTTCACCCAATGTGGGCTATGTCTCCAAGACCGGTGTCAAGAGAGTCGATGCAACATCATACGATTTTTGTAATGATGATGATGTACATGGAATATTATTTTTCATAACAAGGACATAAACCCTCATCCAAAGTGGCTTGTCTCTCCACAAGACGTTCTCCCTACAAGAACTCTCACTCAAAATGGACTTCCTTCAGCATGAAAAGCTAATACTATCTCACAATAATGTGGAAACAAGAATAAAAATCCCACAGTAATGTGATAAAAATCATACCTCAACACAGTATCAAACACCGATGTCAAAAAACGTAACATCATCTCAACAATTAAAAATGAAACATAACATGACTGCTTCATGTACCTCTGCTTCTGAAAATGTCCAAAAAATGGAGAGCCCTACTGCTTAAACTGACATCGCCATTGAATTCCTGGCATAAAAACGTGAAAAAAAGATTATCCATTTGTCAAATTATGACAAATTCACCTTCTGCACCCCAAGAAATCTTCAAAGCATCTTCGATGATACCCCACTCAGGGTTCCGCAATTACCCGGCCTCGTGGTTCCACCCTCTATATGCTCCTTGTCCACTACCTCTGCCCGATGCAAATGAGAAAATTGAGTTTATAATCTAAAAGGGTGGAAAATTTCTCAAAGCCGCCACCATTGGCGGAGCGGTAAAGGTGGTGTTTTTTAGGTGGGGAGGTCAGGGGTTCCAACCCCACCGACACCCATCTTGCCATTTTTGTTTGAATTTTTTTTTTAAATATGGCATGCAGTTTATTGACTGTTACACGTGTTGGTTCTCCATTGGAATGTGACATGATTCCGCTGTTGTGGTGGTTACATTGCATGGTTGTGGTTTGGTTGAATATTTTTTGGAATCGCTCGAGAGGCAGGCCGACCCCACTGGGTCGAGTGGGCACAAACCCCACAAGTTCTGATCATTACATATGGTAACACATTTTTGGTGGATGAGGTCTACACCACATGTCCTTGAACCAACCCTTATCGCTTTTTTACCTTCTAATATGTTGTTACCGAGGTTATATACAGTGCTATGTTTGGTGGGCGGGGTCCACACCATGTGGCCCCGACCCAACCAACTTATAGCATGTATATGATATGTGGATGAGGTCTGCACCACACGTCCTTGACCCAACCCTTATCGCTTGTTTACCTTTTAATATGTTGTTACCGAGGTTATATACAGTGCTATGTTTGGTGGGCGGGGTCCACACCATGTGGCCCCAACCCAACCAACTTATAACATGTATATGATATGTGGAGCAGGGGTGGCAGATCACCCCCCCGTCTATATATATATATATATATATATAGAGAGAGAGAGAGAGAGAGAGAGAGAGATACCTTTTCAATTTTTTTCTGAATTTCACAGTCATTGGGCATTTTAAGTAGGCAACAAATTTTCCAGTCCCAGTGGCTAGATTATGTGCACCGGGTCTCGATCAATTTCTAGGACCATTAATCCAGGCCCACAAGCCCACTTTGACCAAAATTTTTACCAATACTATCTCCTCCATACGAGCTCAGATTGGAGTGTCATTCGCAGTGTTGGAATTTGAGTGAAGAGCACTTCAATATGGTCCTAGTTCAGGAGCAATCTGACCACTTTGAATTTTGATCTATTATAAACCCTCTTTGACTTTTAAGGGTGTTTGGAGCCACTTTTATCAAGCTAAAAACTAGAGGGGGTTAGAATATGTAGGCTTCTTAGACTTAGCAGTCAAAATATTTGTCCTTGTCCCACAAACAAGAGGGTTGTCATGCACCAAGCTGTGACCTTAAAATTGGATATAATAATAATACAGCGGCAAAAATTTCCTTGGGAATTATTTGGTTCACTTTGTCTTTCAGCATGAAATACCATCGCCCTTGAATGTGCTGACGGCTGCTACAATCCACCTCAACTCAGCTTAGATGCCAAGTCTAACAGAGATAGTTCCATTCTTTCTCAAATAGTTGGCCACTCATTCTTTGACAACTAATCAATAGATGTTTATCAATATTGTCAGTACCAAAATAAATATTTTTTCAATTAATTTCTAATATTCCTTTCATTAAATTAGGCATTCAAAGAAACACGCTAAAAATATAAAGATTTATCGCCATATATCCAACTCAATATTTAGAGTGAGAAACAATAATGATGTGGAGTGTTTATTATATATTATGAGTTGCTTAAATGTATATTAATTAATTAATTTTTATTTATTTATTTTTAAGTTATTTTAGATTTTAATTCAATTTTAATATTAATATTTAAAAAATTAATTATTTCTTTTATATAACAAAATTTTATTTAAATAAAATAAAGATAAAGGCTACATTTTTACCATTACTCTTAAAGCTAATTTCCATAAATAAAAAATCAAATACATCTCATCACAATTTAATAAAAATATTATTTTTTAAATTACAAATAAATATATCAAATTTATTTTTATAAAACACAATGCAATTTTTTTATATTCTTTATTTGAAACAAAATATCTCATATACATGCTGTAAATAGAGTTTAAAATTTAATATATATATATATATATATATATATATATATATATGTATGTATGTATGTATGTATGTATGTATGTATGTATGTATGTATATATATGTATATATATGTATGTATGTATGTATGTATATGTATATGTATATGTATGGAGTTTAGGGTTTGTGATTTTTCATGACCTATAGTAAATTAACTATGATAGGGATTTATCTTTAAGGGTATAATAAATTTCATGTATTGGTTTGTAAAATAAAATAAAATATTAATTATTAATTTAGATTAAAAATTATTAAAAGTTTAATTATAGAGTTAATAATTAATTTTATAGTTAGACCTTATAATAATATTATAAATTTATAATTACGTTAAGGTTATGTTTTAATTCTAATTTTCTTTGCCACTCAATCATTTCTAAATATATTTAAGTTCTTTTTAGTCTCTTTAATATTTTTAATAATTACAAAGTTGAATATTATAATAAACTAAATTTACAATTAGGTTAAGTTTAAGTTCTAAAAATTGGAAATTTCGTTCATGAACTAATAAATATAATTATGTTCCCTTTATCCTCATTGATATCTTTAATCAGTATAAGGTTTTTTTACGTTGTTTATCATTCAAAAATGGTTTAGGACATAGTCACCTTTTTTTTTACAGAAAAATGACGCATAATTGTATTCATCAAACAAGAAGAAAATTATGTTTTTCATATGCGTGGAACACATTGCAAAAGAAAGTAGACTAAGGAAATAACATTTTCCATATAGAAAAACCCCAAAAGGCTATCAGCTATCGAACTTAAAATGAAAACCCTAGGGGCGACAAATATGAACCCATCAATGAGCCGCCAAGCATTACAAAGTAGGATTTAAAAAACTCAAGAGAAATTATCCAGCGAAAAAAGACATATTAACGTCCTCAGAAAGAAATTACAACCAGGGCACAAGTTGCCCTGGTAGCCAATACATCATGCCCAAGACTGGGAGGAAATAAGCATGAACACAAAGCCTTCAAATAAATGACAACATACCTCGAACGAACGCTAGTGAGTAGTAGTTGAGAGATAGCAGGTGGAACCCCCAACCAGTAGGAAGAAAGTCTATAAGCTGTGGAAAGCTATGACAACCCTAGAATGAGAAACATCAAATGATTCAACTGAAAAGACCACAAGTAGGGAAATTACACCTAGAAAAAATCCTATGGCACCATCCAAACTCGCAGACACAAAAAACCATTGATAAGGGCCCAAATGATGACGTAAGGGGGATGAGAAACAACACAAACCAAGTGTTTCGAGCAACACCAAACTCGAACATGGCATAGGTACGTAGCGAAGCAAAAACACATAAAGTGTAACCACCTCCTCCCAAATTTACCTAATTTCACTCATCTACCAGGGTAAACATGTAATGAAGAGTTACTATAATATGACTCAACCTCCTAAGTACATATAATGAAGTGGAATTGACAAACCAAAACTTTAATGACCTTCCTCAAGAGCTACAGGACCCCGAAGATCTAAACCACCCTTTCAGGTTTGCAAACCCTGAGTCATATTTCTTTTTGACTGACCTAAACTCCCAATCGCATGTGAAATCCTACATCCATGCGACTGTAGACCTCCAGTTGCATGCATAATCCTTCGATCCAGTGACTGCAGTCCCAATTTCCCAGTTATGTGCTTGCAACCGCACAATCTGTGCCACCTTTGCAGGGCTAGACTCCATATCACTTCCCAGAACTTGATGAAACTTTCCAAAACAATAAATCACACAAAGAAAAATCCTCTAACAAAAAACTTGATCAAGGAATTGACCTAACCAAGCCTAACCATGAAAAACATTTCATCAAACACATTGTGAACATGTAATTTACAGACTATAAATGCATATCTGAACATAGGGGTATCATACTTATCTAAAAATAATCAAGAAGGTCTATTTCCTTCTCATAATAGTTGTAATAAAATCTATTAGGACATGTATTCAATAACCATTTATTTACCAATAAAAACATGTTAAGAGACATAACTATATTTTTTCATCAAACCATGTTTATAACCAACCTATAACCAGAATCATAGAAATGATAGAATAATCATTAAATCCACATAATAACAAGTATAATTACTCAGATGCACATCCAACCAAGTCAGGCACTTCCACATACCACTTGACCATATATTGGGATGAACCAAATCTTTCTTTCAACCAATCACCCTCGTGCCATATTCCAAGCATGATTGTGGGACTCACAACCAAAAAACCAGGCTTCATTAAGCTTTATCGCATATCCTACCATTACACGTCAAAGGATTTATATGCATGAAGAAATAACCTACCCAACCAAAATTTACCACAATCTCGCCATTATCGGTCAAGGGATTCCTAGGCCCAAACAAAGAAACATACACTACCAGGATTTATAGAAATCCCACCAAAACCGGTCATGGGATCACTAGGCATTAAAAAAACTTGGATGCCTCCAAATTTCTTCACCAATACCTTGAGGAATTTTCCCATCTCCACCCTCACTCTTTGCTGCATATCCCTCCATTACTAGTCAAGGGATTTCTAGGCCCTTGGGAGTTTTCTTGAGACCACCTCACCTAGTTCAAAAACCATCCAAAAATCCAAATATCAACCAAGTAAAATAACCCCATCACACCATGGCTATCCAGAAATGGGAAGGCAAGGATTAAACCACTGTCACACATGGAAAAACCCATGCCAATGGCAACAAGAGTACCAAATACACACATGCATGTACTATGCATTCCAAAACTAGCAAGTAAATCATGCATGCAACTTGATACTTGTGAAGTAATCCCATTGTAGCTGCTTGATCCAACTCTTCCTTGCTTGATCCTTGTTTTCCTTTGATTTCTTCTCCTTCCTTTTCCTTCCTTTCTCTAATGCTAGAGTGCTCCAATAATTCTCTAAGTGTATGAGAGAGAGAATAGAATAGAGGTCCAAAATTGAACTAACAAAAGGATGTGAATTGATCCTCGGAAGTCTTTTTATTATTGGGGCTTTTACTTTCTTTAATTTCTTCAATTTCCTCTATTTTTCCGTCAAATTTCCTCACATGAAATCCTATGACCTTTCACCTTTATTTTCTCCTAATTTCCTTTATTTTCATAAATAAATACCAATTAATACATCATTTCCTTTCCAAATTCTTTGCCAATTTCTCCTTAGCCATAATAACCAAATGAACACCCACAAGGATGTTTTTCCCAAAATTCATATTGGAATATGTGTACCATGACCTTGGTATTATTTTTCCTTTATTAACTCTATTACATGAAATTTTAACCTGAGGTTGTTACAGACCCCTCCCCCTTAGGGGAACAACGTCCTCGTTGTTCTATGACACCTACAACTAGCAGGACCACTGAAAACCAAAAAATATTTCTTATGGAGATTTATAACTTATCTCGATGCATTATTTAAAATGAAAAACCTGTTAAAAAGAAAAACCAACATGACAAGAACACAAAATGACAACCATACTACTTATTGGACCTTTATAACATGAATCATTGCGGTATTTACAATAACAACCATACATAATATATATTCATATACCAAAAATCCTTTCCCTCAACTGACAAACAATGAAGGATACATAGCCCACATCTGATTAGTCATATCCCATGTAGCTTCATCGGGCCAGTGTGCTTCCACTACACTTTAACTTTCTTGATTGCTCGGCTGCAGAGTGTTGGGGTTCCTATGTTTTGGCAGGTTTGGCTCTACCAAAAGATAAGACAACATCAAAACCACTTTGGGACCTCAGGATCTAGCCCTCCTGGGTCCAGAGAGGGATCTCTCTATAAAGGCAAAGGTATATGTCTTTGAAGCTCAGTTTTTAGGATATTAAGCTAGTTATAGGCACAGAGTTTGTTTTGTTTGTTTGTTTGTTTGGTTGTTGGGAAACATGAAGGAAGGGTTCAATATAAGAAAAAGGGTGAGAAAATAGGATTCAGGAAAAGGGAAGATAATTCAGAGAACACTCAAGACCATTGGGAAATGGAGTCATAAAAGGGTTTACTTGCTATTCAGTATCCAAGGCTTTCAATTGGGCTAGTCATTTAAAACAGAGGATCTTAAAGATGATAGTGTGGTATGAAATGGTACGGAAAGAATGTGAATGAAAAGGAAACCTCCAAGGTGACCACTTAGGAATCAGATCTAGGGACAGGGCATGCCTTAAACACCTATGATCCAACCCCTAAAAGGCTAACTCTTCAGACAACAAGAAACACTTAAGATTTAAACACAAAGGTGAAATCTGAGATCAGATAAAGGCTTTGAACTTTCATTGCTTCAACATTCAACTTAAGGGAACTTAGAAAGGTTCAATTGATTGAAAGGACCCTAGTGAGACATAACCAACATTCTAAACTCCTAGTACCCCAATTATTTCAATTAAAACCAGTCAAGAACATCTAAGAACGGATTCATAAATTCATACATCAGTTAGCAGTGAATAACAGCTACTACACTGGTTAAATTATCTCGAATCAGTACTCAGATAGCACAATCAGTAGAAAACATCAAAAATAAGAAGAGCAGGAGCATTAGGGTACCATGCGAGCGTAAATCCTAAGCCAGATTTCTGATTCTTACCAGAGAAATGAAATGTATTGAATTACAGAAGGGAAACAAGGACAAAGGTAAAAAACATCACCACTGCTTTAAATCAGGATCCAAAGAAATGTGCTTGTCATATTAAAGAGAAACACCAGTCATATACTACATTTTCCAATAGCTTGATATTCAATCTGAAATCATCTCCTCAGCCTATTTTACAACTTTACACACAAAACTATATCTCAAGAGAAACAACTTACAATTCACAGATATCCGATCAAAAACCAACAATGTGTTTTCTCATGAGTTTTATAGCTGAAGAGAGGCAGAGGAGGTAGATAGAACTTTTAATGAAACATTAAAACAGAGGAAGAAGAGTGGATCGAGGCCCATTCTGTCTTAATATCTATGCATTGATCTTCAGTACTCTTTGTATGAAAGAGTGGTCTTCGACAGGCTGATATTAACTTCATATGTATGTTCTTTGATGTACTTTTCGGCTACAGTACTCTGGTATAAGAAAAGGCAGATAAATGACTTTCAGGTCTGCCATACTGCATAACAAATGCTCTGGCAACACTAGGACTTTCTGTCTGAGTGGAGATCTTCTCAGGGACTCGATGTAGAATAAAAAACAGTATGGGACTTGTCCTTTCACGGGAAAGAACCTTCTGCTGATGTGGGACACTGATAAGATTGTTTTATGGGCTTTAGGCCTCATTAGGCCTTCTGTGTTAATCACAAGGTCTTCAATCTGGTACATTCTCCGTTTAAACACTGAATTAGAGCTTAAAATCTTCACTAACAGGCTTTAAAACTCTCTAATCCATTACTAATACTCTTTTCTGCTTCTTTGACTATCTCTGTCAGTGAATTTGTAGGGCTTATGGTGCTAGAGTCTTAAACGGATTTGATACCCCTGATTTGGGTAAAATATGCGTTTAAAACCCTCTTCAGGATTTTTCCCTGCAATCTCTGGCTCTGATAAAACTTCATCGGCGCTACTGTGCCACAAATAGTGACTGTGTAGAAAAGAACGACCTTCACCGTCTGTAACCCTGCACAAACACACAAACATGTTAAGAAATCCATGCAGGAGGAAGGATGGATGTTGTGGAAGACGATGGGAATGGCAACGCAACAATGATGGATGCGGTGGATGTAATGAAAAACAGCTGAAAAATGTAGTGAAACGGTGGAAACATGACCTGATGAAGGTTTGATGGAGGAATGGTTGTGGACTGTCCGATCAGATCTGGTGGTGGTGATCGACTGTTATGATTAACTGATGGAGTGGCTTTAGAGGTTAGGCAGAAATATTTAACCTTAATGTTATAACACCAAAGTCTTAACATTGGGCGGAGGAAATGATTTCCAATGCAAAACATCAAATTTTGACCTTTGGCGAAATACAAATGAAATGCATGGAAAACGAATGAAATCGGGTGTGAATGGTGGGACCTGGCATGGGCGGAGGGCGATGGAATATGGAAAGTTAGATCTCAGGAAGAGATCAATGGTCAAGATGCCACGATGAAGTTCTATGGTAGCACGATGAAGAACTATGAACGAAATGTGCAATGTAATGATGCCCGTTGATCTATATAGATCAACGGTCGGGATTGCATGGGGGAATTTCCAAAGGCGGAAGTGGGGAAGTGGTTTTCCAGGGGAAACAACTGTTTTCACGTTGTAGAAGGGTGGTTTTGAAATTTTCCCAAAATCACGCGATATGGTCCACTGCCCAACATGTGGCAAAATGAAACCACCTATATCATGTGATTTCAAACTGTTAAAATTCAGACGCAGAAAAAATGCGATATGGATGCTGGCTATTGGATCTGGGACCATGAGATCTGATGGTAGGAGGTGGGGCATGATATGGGAATGTGCGTGGTCAGTAAGGTGGGGACAAGTCAAAGGCAGTTTGAATACGGGCCATCCGATCAGCAGAACAAATGGCTGAGATCGAAAGAGGGGAAACAAAGGTAGAGGGGCTATTTAATGGTCAGGAAGAATCCTGACCGTTAGTTCGAATGGGATGGACGACTAAGATTCAATCAGAATTGGAGGAGGCAGGGGCCAAAACTCTGATGGGACGATGTTGTGATTGCATATGGACCGTCGGATCGACGAAAGATTGACGGTCGAGATGGGATAGGGAATGGCCAATCGGGGAATACAAGGCAGAGAGAGAGCCAATCCTGGCCGTTGGTTCCTTTTTGATTCAATGGCCAGGATGAAATCGGAGATCGACCAATTGGGGAGTTGAAGAGTGGCGCAATAAAAAGTTGTGATTGGCGCTTGACCGTTGGATTTAAAGGGGAATCAATGGCGGAGATCTTAATTGGGGTTGAAAAGGGGATGGTATCGGTGCGTGGTGAGATTTGCGCAGACTGTCAAATCTTCACAGATCGACAGTGGATATTGCACTGCGGGCCAATAGAACAAACAAAATCTCGCATCGGAACTTTTCATGTTACAAAGAAAATGCGCTCCACTTCAACTTTCCGATGCAATAAGCGCTGTATGGTTTAGCGCTTGGTATTAGAACCTGGTTTCATGGAGGGGAAGTGGTTAGGGGCTGGGGCGAGAGGGGCTAAGCCTGTTATATGATAAGAAATGGGTTTTTTGGCCTAAAAACAGCTTTTTTTAAGGCTAAAAAGGGGTTCCGATAGGGGAATAAAGGGATTTTCTCACCAAATGAGGGGATTCACATGGTTTAAAAAGGGAAATTTGATGGTTTAGAAGACTTAGGAAGGGATTTTGAGGGTCAAAGGGGAAATTTGATAAGGGGAAAGAAGGGGTTAAAATAGGGAATTTGCAGGGATACAAGGGAGCAGATGTAGGCTTTTCTGAGCATGATTTTTTCACAGACAATGAGTATTTCTTGATGGAATCAATAGTGAATATATTTTCTAATTAAAAGGGCACACAGAGGCTTCAAGAATGATATGTTTTCAGAGGAAATGTATTTCTTGAAGGCCTAGGAAAATACTTAGCCACTTGTTTCCTCTGTCAAAAAATTATAGGTGGCTAACAGTGGCTCCACATGGGGATGGAATCTTCTTGAAGATGTCAAGAACTTCAGACATATTATTTGCGAAGTAGGCCAGATGCCTGATCTTTGAACCATCTTTCTTCTTTGATTCAGCTGCTACAAACATGATGGATATTAATCAGCAGAAAACATTCCCCAAACATTCTACCTACCCATCCTACAGTCCTAACATTTTTTCTTCAAGGTGCATTTGAATTTGCAGACCTTCTTCATCATTTTTTTATATATTGAAAACAGAAAACAAACTAGTCTAATTCTACCCTTATTCCTCCATGAGACCAGATTAAACAGTTGGTCTTATAGTTTCTCTACCTAATCTAATATCTACTAGGATTAAACTATCTAGCAGATTTCATTCTCTACATTCTACAACAGAAATTTAAAAATAGTCAAACCAGGATTAGACAGTCTGGTTTTCTATGGATCCATGGCATAAAGACAGCTGCACATGAACTGAAATTGTAGAAACTTGAAAACAAAATTTTGAAGGCTTGAAATTTTGAAACTTTGAAGCATCCTTCTTTTCTTTCTGACTCAAGTTTTGAGCTTGTTAGAGTCACTTTCTCTCCTTCGTTTCAACTCTGGTTTTGGGTCTGTTAGAGCTAATTATTCTTTCTTCTTTGTTGGTTCAGATTTTGGGCATATTAGAACCAGCTTCTTTTCTTCCTTTGGCTCAGGTTTTGATCATGTTAGAGCCAATCTTTTTCACTTCAGAGGTTCAATTTTTGAGCATGTCTGAACCTCTCTTTCTCTCTTTTTTGAGACATTTTCTCTTTTTCTTTGAAAAAAAAACATAACAATGGTATTTACAATGGAAATGAAACTGTAAACTGGAAATCAGCAGTAGTAATTCTTGAGCATCCTGCCATTGACAGGACCCCCAAACAGATCTGTACAATCTAGCTCTTGCAGAAAAAAGACATTTGGACCAATGGTGGATTGGATGATGTAAGGACCCTACCACAAACTGTCAAATTTGCCATGCTTTCCTTTGTCTTCTCTCCTAGAGTCCCATTTTAGAACCTTATCTCCAATTTTGAAGTCACAAGCTTTTGTTCTTTTGTGAAACAACTTCTTTATATTTTCCTGTACTTTCAGAGCTCTTTTATAGACTTCTTCTCTTGTTTGTTGGAGATGAATTGTTTGATTTATCCTCCTCACCATATTGTCCTCTTTTGTCTGAATCTCTTGGACTAGTTTAATCACTGGTACCCCTAGGCTGGTAGGAAACACTGCATCTATTCCATAAACAAGTTGATATGGTGACATTCCAATGGATTTGTTTGTTGTTAGCCTCTCAGCCCACAAAGCATGCACTAAATTGTTATGCCATGATTTCTTATTCTCCTCAAGCAGCTTTTTGATGATGGTCTCCAAGCTCTTGTTTGATGATTCAGCTAACCCATTACCTTGTGGGTAATAAGAAGTTGAATGACCGAGTGCTATCTGATACCTGTGACAAAAATAAATCATTTTCTTGGATCCAAAAGCAGCAGCATTATCAGTGATTATCTTTTTAGGGCAGCCAAACCTAGAGAGGATGTGGTCTTCTAGGAACTTAATGATGACAGAATCTGTGGCATTCCTAGAAGGTATGGCCTCTATCCATTTTGTGAAATATTCTGTGGTTGTAAGGATCCACTTGTGTTGAGCAGAAGATGTAGGGTGTATTTACCCTATGAAATATAGGCCCCACTATTGAAAGGGACCTTCAACAGTTATGGGTTGTAATGGTAAAGGGAGGAGCTTCCTTTTGCCTTCCAAAATCTGGAACTTATGGAAGGCAATTATCATTTTGTGGATGTCATTGAAAAGTGTAGGCCATTAATAACCAACCCTGAGTATTTTGTTAGCAGTGGCTTTCTAGTTTAGATGGCCTCCACACTCTCCTGCATGGAACTCATGTTTTACCCTCTCTGCTTCATTTTCGGGCAGACATTTAAGCAGCAAACCATTTGCATTTTTCCATAATAAGCATTCATTTAGTATGCAATATTTTTTGGCTTTTAATTTTAGAAATCTGGACTTAGTCTTTGATAAATCAGGAGGGGCATTGAGGTTTGTGAGTACATACAGGATATCAGAATACCAAGGAGAGTTTTGAAATTTTTCTTCAACAGTAGGATCGGGAAATTCTTCATGTTCATCCAAGGCATCCACCATGTTTATGTCAAGGGCTTGCAAGTTACATTCAACCATTAGTTGAGCTAAGCCCTGACCTTTGATCAGTTTCATGGGTTTAATTTCCAGGTCATACTCTAATATTACAACAATCCATTTGCCCCTCTTTCCATCCGGATCTTGGGACAAAATGTCTTTAACCACTATGTTTGGCACGTAGGCAATGATGTGGGAATGCAAAATATACACCCTAAAGTATTTCAAGGCCTTTACCAAGGCATAGGCTTGTTTTTCCATTATGTTATATTTTAAGGGTGCATTCGTCAGAGCTTTGCTGAAGAAAGCAATAGGTTGTTCCATTCCCTCTAGATTTTTCTGAAGTAGGACTGCAGCCACTGTATGCTCGGAGGCAAAGGAAAATACCAGGAAATCTTTTGAGAAATCTGGGCTGATTAAGAAAGGTGCCCAGGTGAGTGCAAGTTTAACTAATTCAAAAGATTTTTTAGCCTCTACAGTCCACTTAACCCCTATACCTTTCTTCAGCATGTTTGTCATATCCCTGAGGTGCTCAGCCAAGTTGGGAACAAACCTCCTTAAGAAGTTAATTTTACCAATAAAGGATTGCAACTCTTTTATGTTCCTTAGGTGGGTAATCTGCAGTATTCCCTCAACTCTTTGCGAGTCTATCTTAATTCCCTTCTCTGATATAATATGGTCAAGAAGCTTACCTTCTTGAAGCCCGAATATAGTCTTCTTGGGATTTAAAGACAAACCGAACCTGCTACATTTTTCAAAAACTTTTCTTAGATGTTTTAGATGCTCCTCATCAGTCTTGGAATAGACTATTATGTCATCTAGATAGATGACAATGAAGTACCCTATTTCCTGTAAAAAGGCTATGTCCATTTCTCGTTGGAAGGTCGCACCAGCGTTCATTAGTCCAAAAGGAATTTTCACGTACATAAAAGTGCCCCATGGAGTGGTGAAAGCTATTTTGAGTTGGTCTTCTGGGAGTACTAAAACTTGGTTATAGCCTGAAAAACCATCTAACAGGGAGATCCTTTTTGAGCCAACTACCCTCTGTAGGATGTGTTCCATATTTGGTAAGGGGTAATTGTCTTTAAGTGAAGCTCTGTTAAGGTTTCTGAAATCGATGCATAGTCTGATCTCACCTGTATTTTTCCTCACAGCTACAAGGTTGGAAACCCAATCGGAGAACCCCACAGGCACTATAATTCATGCCTTGTACATATTCTTGATTTCCTTTTCGACTAGAGGCAGTTGTTTCGGGTTAATTCTACGAAGTTTCTATCTGAAGGGTTTTTGGTTCTCTTTCAAGGGGATCTTGTGCTGGATAATCTTCGTATCATAGGCTTTTAAGTCCTCGTAGCTCCAGGAAAACACATCAATGAACTCTTTAAATAAGTCAATATATTTCCTTTTCATGTCTACAGGCAAGGACTTAGCTAGTTTAATCATATTAGGCTTATCCTCGGTGCCTATATTTTCTTATCCTCTGGTATAAGAAAAGGCAGATAAATGACTTTCAGGTCTGCCATACTGCATAACAAATGCTCTGGAAACACTAGGACTTTCTGTCTGAGTGGAGATCTTCTCAGGGACTCGATGTAGAATAAAAAACAGTATGGGACTTGTCCTTTCATGGGAAAGAACATTCTGCTGATGTGGGACACTGATAAGATTGTTTTCTAGGCTTTAGGCCTCATTAGGCCTTCTGTGTTAATCACAAGGTCTTCAATCTGGTACATTCTCCCTTTAAACACTGAATTAGAGCTTAAAATCTTCACTAACAGGCTTTAAAACTCTCTAATCCATTACTGATACTCTTTTCCGCTTCATTCATTGTCTCTGTCTATGAATTTGCAGGGCTTATGGCGCTAGAGTCTTAAACGGAGTTGATACCCCTGATTTGGATAAAATATGTGTTTAAAACCCTCTTCATGATTTTTCCCTGCAATCTCTGGCTCTGATAAAACTTCATCTGTGCTACTATGTCACAAATAGTGACTGTGTAGAAAAGAATGACCTTCACTATCTGTAACCCTGCACAAACACACAAATATGTTAAGAAATCCATGCGGGAGGAAGGATGGATGCTATGGAAGATGGTGGGAATGGCAACGCAGCAACGATGGATGCGATGGATGCAATGAAAAACAACTGAAAAATGCAGTGAAACGGTGGAAACATGACCTGATGAAGGTCTGATGGAGGAATGGTTCTGGACCGTCCGATCAGATCTGGTTTGGTGATCGATGGTTATGATTAACTGATGGAGTGGATTTAGAGGTTAGGTGGAAATATTTAACCTTAATGTTATAACACCAAACTCTTAACATTGGGCGGAGAAAATGTTTTTCAATGCAAAACATCAAATTTTGACCTTTGGCGAAATACAAAGGAAATGCATGGAAAACGAATGAAATCGGGCATGAATGGTGGGACTTGGCATGGGCGGAGGGCGATGGAATATGGACTATTAGATCTCAGGAAGAGATAAATGGTCGAGATGCCACGATGAAGTTCTATGGTAGCGCGATGAAGAACTATGAACAAAATGTGTGATGTAATGATGGACGTTGATATATATAGATCAATGGTCGGGATTGCATGGGGGAATTTCCAAAGGTGGAAGTGGGGAAGTGATTTTCCAGGGGAAACAACTGTTTTCGTGTTGTAGAAGGGTGGTTTTGAAATTTTCCCAAAATCACGCGATATGGTCCGCTACCCGACACATGGAAAAATGAAACCACCTATATCGCGTGATTTCAAACTGTTAAACTTCGGACGCAGAAAAAACACGAAAGGGATGCTAGCCATTGGATCTGGGACCGTGAGATCTGATGGTAGGAGGTGGGGCGTGATATGGGAATGTGCACGGTTAGTAAGGTGGGGACAGGTCAAAGGCAGTTTGAATACGAGCCATCCGATCAGCGGAACGAACAGCTGAGATCGAAAGAGGGGAAACAAAGGTGGAGGGGCTGGTTAATGGTCGGGAAGAATCCCAACCGTTGGATCAAATGGGATGGACGACTGAGATTCAATCGGAATCGGAGGAGGCAGGGGCCAAAAATCCGATGGGATGATGTTCCGATTGCATATGGATCGTCGGATCGGCGGAAGATCGACGGTCGAGATTGGATCAAGAATGGCCAATTTGGGAATACGGGGCGGAGAGAGAGCCAATCCTAGCCGTTGGTTCTTGTGGATTCAATAGCCAGGATGCAATCAGAGATCGGCCAATCGGGGAGTTGAAGAGTGGCGTAATAAAAAGTTGTGATTGGCGCTTGACTGTTGGATTTAAAGGGGAATCAACGGCAGAGATCTTAATCGGGGTTGACAAAGGGATGGTATGAGCACGCGGTGAGCTTTGCGCGGACCGTCAGATCTTCACAGATCGACGGTGGATATTGCACCGCAGGCCAATTGAACAAAAAAAATCTCACATTGGAACTTTTCATGTTACAAAGAAAACACGCTCCACTCCAACTTTCCGATGCGATAAGCGTTGTATGGTTTAGTGCTTGGTCTTAGCGCCTGGTTTCATGGATGGGAAGTGGTTAGGGGCTGGGCCGAGAGGGGCTAAGCCTGTTATATGATAAGAAATGGGTTTTTTGGCCTAAAAAAAACGTTTTTTAAGGCTAAATAGGGGTTCCGGTAGGGGAATAAAGGGATTTTATCACCAAATGAGGGGATTCACATGGTTTAAAAAGGGAAATTTGATGGTTTATAAGACTTAGGAAGGGATTTTCAGGGTCAAAGGGGAAATTTGAGAAGGGGAAAGAAGGGGTTAAAATAGGGAATTTGCAGGGATACAACGGAGCAGATGTAGGCTTTTCTGAGCATGATTTTTTCACAGACAGTGAGGATTTCTTGATGGAAACAGAAATGAAGATATTTTATAAGGTAAAGGGCACATAGAGGCTTCAATAATGATATTTTTTCAAAGGAAATGTATTTCTTGAAGGCTCAGGAAAATACTTAGCCACCTGTTTCCTTTGTCAAAAAATTATAGGTGGCTAACACGGATCATGAGCATATTTTGCTGCAAAATGCACTGAGGTTTCGACTGGAATTCTCCTTCAGGTTCCACCTACAATACAGACCATTCAATCACATTATCAACATATTTCACATACTTCTTAAGCAATGACACATCGAAAACATCATGGAATTTCATTGTCGGAGGCAGTGAAAGTCGATAAGCTACTGGTCCAATCCTCTCAAGATCTTGAAAAGCCCACAATACCGAGGTGCCAACTTAACACATGATCCAATCCTCAAGAAGATATTCTTGGGATTGATGCACACGTAAACATGTTCCCCAACCTAAATCTCTTTAAATACCCTATGTTTATCCACATAACTATTTTGTATGTCTTGTGTTGCCTTAAGATTCTTCTTGATAACTTGCATTTCTTGTTCCATCTCCACCAACATGTCTAATCCTATCAATACCCTATTAACTGGATCACTTCAAATGATGGGAGTACTAAAACTCCGCCCATAAATTACCTCAAATAGAGTCATCCTCAATTACTCATGATAACCATTATTGTAAGAAAATTCAACCAGTGGAAGATACTCTTCCCATTTCAGCTGCTTATGTATAACATACATTCTCAACATGTCCTCTAGAATCCTGTTGAGCCTCTAGGTCTGTCCATTTGTAAGTGAATGATAAGTTATGCTAAAGGAAAACTATGTAACCAAACCTACAGATAAATCCTTCCAAAACATGGAAGTGAACTTAACAACTTTGTCTGACACAATCTTCCTAGGAATACCATGTAATGTCATTATCTCCCCGATGAATACCTGTGCTACCTCACTCGCTGAATAAGTAGAATTAACGATTATGAAGTGAGCTACCTTAGTCAACCTGTCAACCAAAACCATAATAGAATCATGTTGTTTAGATGTCCATGGAAAACTTGTGATGAAATCCATGGAAATGGCCTATCATTTCCACTTTGGAATAAAAATCGGTTGTAGTAAACCACCTGGATGTTTACACTTTGCCTTTACCCGTCGATAATCCAAACACCTTGTGGTGAACTCATCTACCTATTTCTTCATATTCGGCCAATAGTAGAAATTCTTCACCACTGTCAATGTCTTATGATATCCCAGGTGATCTGAATACGACTTAACATGAAATTCCCACAATATAAGCTTCTTGATTTCACTGATGTTTGACACATAGATCATGTCCCTAAATTTGACCAAACCATTTGTCGTGAGATGATAATCCACATCCTGCTCACTTGTTCCTTGTTGATGTAATTTGTTCGTAAGCTCCCTATACCTATCATCCTGTTTTCTTTCATGTAATATATGCTCCTATAAATCTACCCCATATGAACTCACAATTGTTATGCTATTTACCTACACTATCATACTAAGAGCATCTACAACCCTGTTTTCCTTTCCCTCAATGTACCTGATCTCGAAGTAAAATTAACTGAGTGTGGTCAACCACCTAAATTTCTTGGCATTCAAATTAGGTTGGACAAACAAATATCTCATCCCACTGTGATCACTCATCAACACAAACCTCCTGCCAAGAAGATAGTGTATCCATAACTTCAATGCATGAATGATCGTTTCTAACTCATATAATGTGTCACATGGTTCTTCTCGTGCTCTTTAAATTTCCTTGATTTGTGGCATACCACTTGTCCCTCCTGCATTAGGAATCCACCAAGTCCTCTTTTGCAAGAATTTGTACACACCACAAATTCTTTATCTAGATCTGAAATATTTAGAACTTCAGCATTTGTAAGCATCTTCTTCAATTAATCAAAATCAGCAGCACATTATTTTGTCCATTCAATTTTTTTTCCTTTCCACTGCAATGATGTAATAGGATATGCAATGTGTGAGAATTTTTTAATGAAACACCTATAATAACCCGCTAACCCCATGAATGATCTGACCTCATCCACATTCCTAGGATCTACCATTTCCATGATAGCTCTTATCTTTTCTGGATCCACTGCTATGCCTTCCTTGGAAACCACATGCCCCAAATAATGTACCTTTGTCTAAGAGAAATTCCATTTAATAATATTGTAATACAATTAATGCTATCTCAATAGTCTTAACACTGACGCTAGATGTTCTTCATGCTCTTCCTCATTCTTAGAATATATCAATATGTCATCACTGAATAAAATCACAAAATTTTCCACAAAAGGACACAACACTCTATTCATCAAACACATGAAAGTAGTTGGACCATTAGTTAGACCAAAAGAAACCACAACCTCATAATGCTCATACTTGGTACGGAAAGAAGTCTTGTAGATGTACTCTTATTTGATGTGTACTTGATGATATCTCGATCTCAAATCAATCTTCGATAATACTGATGCTCCCTTAAATTGATCAAACAAGTCATCCATCCTCGGAAGCATATACATGTTCTTGAGGGTTACCTTGTTCAACTTCTTGTAATCAATGTATAACCTGAGAGTACCATCCTTATTCTTTATAAAGAACACTGGTGCATGCGAAGGCGGCACACTTGGTCTAATGTATCCCTTTTCAAGCATTTCCTTCAACAACAACTTTAGTTCCACTGACTCTGGAGTGCTCATCCTGTATAATGCCTTTGATTTTGGTGTTTCCCCTAGTACCAACTAAATAGAAAATTCCACTTCCCTATGAGGCAGAAACTCTAAAATCTATACTCGAAATACATCCTAAAACTATTGTAAGACACACACTAAAAATAGTACACACCCTTTCCTGTGACTATGCTTC
The DNA here is from genome assembly GCA_034641835.2 of Pinus albicaulis. Classification (NCBI taxonomy): domain Eukaryota; kingdom Viridiplantae; phylum Streptophyta; class Pinopsida; order Pinales; family Pinaceae; genus Pinus; species Pinus albicaulis. The sequence goes on from CM076572.1 coordinate 876,168,938, forward strand.
ATCTGCAGAGCCATAACCATTCTGATTGATGTTGACTTCTTCTTACCATGCAATATTCTCTTTTCTCCATTATCATCCAAGCACTCAATGGCCTTTTCATAGCAATCCAGCTTAGTCATGTAAAGATACAACCATTCCATAACCAGAAGCATATTGTATGATCCCAATGGAAGTACATTAAGATGCACTGATGTAGGCATACAATTCAACTCAAACACACGAACTCTTACCCAATTATGAACTATTTTCTTAGTACCTACATCCAAATTCACTAACCTGTAGCCTATAATCAAACTTGTAACATGTAACATGCACCTATAAGCTATAACCTGCACCTGTAACTTGAGCTCTTGTTCGCTTCGATGGCCATTTACCTTTAGTCTTGTCATTCCCTTTCCAACCTTTCTTAGATTCGGTCTTACTCTTTGATTGCTCCTAATAGTGATTCAATTTCCTAATGAATTCTTTCAGTGACCAAGGCTCATCATATTCAATATGATCCTTGAATGCTAATGGTAATCCACTGACAAAACTCTAAACTTTTTCTTTCTCATCCTTAAGTTACGATAAATATCTCAACAAATCCAGGAACTTTGTTGTGTACTCCTCATCTGTCATCGATCCCATATTTAGCTCATAAAAATTCTTGGATTTAATGTCATGGTACATCTCTGACAATTATTTCTTCCTAAAGAGTCTCTTGAATTCATTCCAAATCAACCCCTCTGTCCTAATGTCTCTGACATGCTTCACATCTTCCCATCAGATGTTTCTTCCCCTTTAAGACTGAAAATAACTATCCTGGCATTCATGTTCTCTGTGTAATCTTGCAGCTCAAAAAATTTCTTATCCTAAGTAACCAAGCCTCTACATCTTCCATCTTCTTCAAATCTCCATCAAATATAAGTGGATTGGTTTTCTTAATCTCATCTGAAAAATATCCCGTATGACTCCTCATGTAAGGATGATAACGATGATGACCATGTACTTGTATGAACTATAAGTAGAATAGAACCCATGTCCTTTGCCTCTCCTATCCAGTGTATCTAAGAACCTGCCATCTCTAGTCATTTCATCTTTGTCCAACCTATGCCCATCATGAGACCTGATGCCATATGCTCCATTAGTCATGTCTTCCTGTCCATAATTGACCCTTGGTTTTCCATGTCTCTGCAAGTCTGACAAACTTAGAAGGATAACTGCATTGACCTCTTCTTGTTTCTCCTATGCCTTGGCAAGTTTTTCTTATGACTGAATAATCTTATCATTGTCTTCTTTGCAAATTCTCATCTCTACCTTCAAACTTCTCAATATGTTTGCTATGTCTGGAGAGTACCCATCTCTTGGCTGCTCATCTAATTTGTAATGGGAGTCTCATGAACTGTAATACACCATTTTTATTGTCATCTTTGATCTTCTTCTTCCTGCAAGCATACCATGTCAGCTAAAACAAAATATAAACATAATCAATGATGCAAGAGCATTAGCTAAATTTTTATTATTCATTTATGTAATCTAGGGGGTGAGGTGTTTTAATTATCTTGCTCATTTTTAATAAATTAGGAGAGAAAATATAAATGTGAGGATTATTGTAAATATTCCTTAAATAATTAAGGATATGAGTGGATTTGAATTAGGTAGATAATATAGGGATTAGGAATTCCATAAACGGGACTTAGTTAAGTCCAAAATAAGATAAATATAAATTATATTTTAGTTGAGATTTGTGTGGAGGAATTTATGGAGTGGAACAAATTCATATTTATGTATAAATATGAGGGTTGTGTGAAGATGGAAAACAAGTGAGAAAGGGAGAAATACAGAGAGAGTGAGGAATGGGTTGATAGCTTTTTGTAAAGGGCCGAGAGCCAAAAGGCCAATCATTGTAATATTCAGCTAGGTGTTGGAGTTTGTAAATTTTATTATGTTTATTACATATCAGCATTTTTGTTGTATGGCTCTCTTTTTCTTTGTGTATATTTTGAGCTGCATCAAGTGTGTTTTTTTTTATAAAAAAATAGAGGATATTTAAATGCTTGAAGGAAGCACTCGAGTTTTATATGCTAGGATCTTCTTAACCCAGTATCCTGGCATCATTTGGTATCAAAGCCTGAGAGAGCATGGGAGCGTTGTATATCTGGAAAATTGATTATTGTGATGCATCTTATGCATGCATGGAGGAGATCCATCTGGAGCACAATGAATTATTGGATGATTGAGTGCATTAATCATGGTTGTTGAAGATTCAACACCATTTCTCTTTTGTTGTAAGTAATAATTGTCGTTGCGTGAAGGCATGGAGAATGTTGAATGGAAAAGCTGCATGAATTTGTTTGAGGTTGACGTTCTAGGTTGGAATTTTTATATTTATATATTGTTTCTCTACTGTCTATTGAAAATCTATTTGATGTGAATACTAAGAAATTCGTTGAGCCCATCCTAAGTCTGGAGTTGGAGCTGTGCAACGTTGGAGCACCAAACCTGCGTAAATTTGTTCGGCGACCTGTGTGAGGACCTGTGTAGCTCATTTAACAGTCTTACTAAATGGATGGTTCATTCAAGAGGCCGAGTGTGGTTAGACGTAGATGTTGGAGCACATTAAAAATTGTATTTTGATGTTCAGTGGTCACCAAAGATACATGGAATTTTATCAACATCTTCTTTTGATGGGAACATTGGCGTTTACAATATCGAGACCTGCAATCGAAATGTTTCTGGTGAGGCTAAGTTTTGTGGTGCTATAGTACGCGGGGGATCCTCGGCTCTCTTGAAGACCCCAAGTGTTTGGAGAGACCTGCTATTGTAATTTTTGGCTTTGGTGGAAATCTTGCTTCATTTCGACCCAGTACAGTGGCTCAGGCTGCCGATTATAGACAATTTGAGGTCTTTATACACAATCTAGTTACTAAGGACAATCTGGTTATTCGATCAATAGAATTTGAGGCTGCAATAGCAGATGGTGAAAAGCATCATTGCGGACTTGGTGTGATGGAAAAGACCAAGAGTCTCAATCAGACAAAGAGAAAGAAACATGAAACTTCTTAAGATTCATGTTTGAAGATGAAGTGGAACGAAAACAAGGAAAGAGGGATGGATATATAAGTTGCGGAACCTGCATAATCCGTCAACACATCAAGCCGGGATTATGTACGCATTTGTGATAATTCACCGCTCAGAATTGATTGAGGCTGCATAAAACAAAATGTGACTTTTAGTTCAAAATATCGCAGAGAGAAGTCTCTTAAAAGTGGAATACATGATTCGTTGGCGCAATGAAAAAATGAACTAGTTTTGAAGACCATATGATGGGTTGCACACAAGTTTAAGAGTGGTAATTTGTAAGTCCTGGAACGAATGTGATATCAGCCAAGGTATGCAAATTTTCAACTTAAAACCATTCATTTCACGTAATTAAAAGTCACACATCTTTGTTATGCGACAGTCGTCGGATGGAGAACCAGAGTGTGATGACCATTTGATGTTTGAAAGGTAAGTTTTGAATTATTGACAGTCGAGATTAAACTGTGTAAAGTTAAGCTATGGGGCCCGGATATATTGGTACTTTGTGTGGTAAAAAAAGTATTGAATTTTTTAGTTGACAACGTGGTCCAAGGTTAATTAGGTTGACACTTTGGAACATTTATCCAAATTCTCTTTCGTTTATTTGAAACTGGATAAAGTGATGGTTATCTTATAGTTGGAGTTATCATGGTTTATAACCATAATTTCATGAAACATTAATGCTTCCACATGGGGTATTAAAATGATGGGTAATTTGGGTTTTTAAACCAAAGTCGAATTCAGAAAAACAAATTGTCAAAGTGGGGTTTTTTATTAAGGTTAACAACACAATTAAGATAATAAGGAAGAAGCCTCCATGAGAGAATTTGAGTTGATATGCATGTGGATATGCATTTTTAAATTTTATATAAAGAATGTGGGTAAAAGTAGCTTTGGCTGCATCATTTGGTATCATTATGCATAATGTGGATTCTTCACAGTTTTGGTTAAGTCATTTTGGACCGAAGCTTGTAGTTGGAAAAAGGAGAATCATTTTGATTTGTGATTGAAAACATAATTGCTTGATGTTGTAAAATCTTTGTTTTAACATCATGTGGTGGCAGCTAAGGAGTAACTATTCAGTATGGACACAATGTACGAGTTGTACATTCTTCATCAAGGAGGTTGAAATATGAATAGCTTGTTCTCTGTACATAGGTGAAGAGAGGAGAAGTGATGTTATATGGTGCATAAAAGTGCATGAAAATGTTTCCACTACAATAACGAGCTTATGGGCATGCAAGTATTTACAGTGACAAAGACGGCACAGAAGAGTGGAATCCAGATAATTGAGATTGTGAAGAAAAGGTTTGTTAATAACCTTAACAGGAGCATAAGGTATGATACATAATTTTAGAAAGGTGTTTTTTACTGTTGAAAAGTGAATGGTTTATTTATTTTCACCATAAATAAATCTTGGAAAACATGGATTGCATTTCAACTAAAGACTTAAGTATCATGTGAAATGACAACGAAAAACTGATGTTTTTTCATAAGTATGAAAGAGAGTGAATATTTTACATCCTAAAAATGTATTAGGGGTGTATGTTCATTGGGAGATTGTATAACTTGAATTAAGTCAAAATATCCACTATTATAATTATTAGGTCAAGCCTTGAAGTCAAAACAAATGTTAGAGTCAAATGAAAATTTGGATAGTTTGAGTTAAGATTGAATATTTTCATCCAAGATGAAGAATTGATGTAAGTCTGAAGTCAAAGAGTCGTAAACTAAGTCAAGGGTCTGAATGTAATTGGGTGCATGATCGGCGGAGCCTGACACCCAAAGAATTGGTCATTGTAACACATGAGTTACTAAAGTGTTGTTGCAGCAAAGTGAAGCAAGAGGGTTGCCAGAGATTGATGCCAAGAAAGAGAACCAAAAGATACCAAGCGCCGAAAGAAAGCTTGCATTGCTGAAGGGCAAGTGTGAGGACTTGCTGAAAAAAGGATTGAATGAAATTCACACGTGAACAAATGAAGTTCACAAAAGAGGGGAAGATGACTGTTGATAGTCATTTCAGAAGATCTGATGAAGACCACAGTAGAAGAAGGAAGAAGGAAAATGCCAAGGTAAGTGGCATATGTGAGCAGTTGACTGATGAATATTATGAGTGGGAGAAGGCTGAGATAACAGTTCACCTTGAATTGTTAATGAAATTGTTGCAGAGAAATGTGAAAGACCAGACACATGGTTGGACCATGAGAAAGAAGGTAAAATGGCAGAGACTATACGCAAAGAGGGAAAATAAGGTAAACATATAGTTGACATAAGAGCTAAGGAAGCTCGAGCAGATGTTGAGGGGTGAAGAACTCAGAGAGGCTTTGTTAAAAATGGATATTTCCAATTGTGGCCCAGAACAGGGTGAAATTATGGGTGAAGAGATCAATGATGAAGATCTCATGAACTATTGAATTAGTTCAGAGGAATATGAAGATGTGTTGATGAGAGTAGTATATGAGGCTATGAAGCCTTGTAATTTTAAATCTCACAGTTTATGTATGTTTGTAGGATGTGCAAAAGATGGTGAACAGTTTGGTGAAACTGTCACAGAGAAGAATGAAACTCTTGAGGTGAAGTCTGATGGAGAATGCCTTTCAAAGGAGGAAGGTACTGATTTTTTGCAACAAGAAGAAATCATAAATGAATTATTGTTTGGGGTAAGACAACAAGTTGAAGCTGTTATGGAATCGAAGAAAAATGGGAACGCCGAAGAGATATTCCAAGGAGGTAAACAAATGTATTTTCTTAATGAAATTGCTGACAGAATTTTGTAGTGTGATGAAATAGAAAACAGGATAACTTAGGAAGTTTGCCAGAAGAAGAATGAAGCTGGGAAGGAAAGTTGTGATGAAGTGCTGGAAAGATTTCATATGGAAATCAAGTTCTTGGAATGATGGCTTAAAGAAACCGAGGGAGAAGTAAAGCTTGCAGAACCTGATCCAGAAGAAATTACGGTTACTGTGCATGATAGGGATGAAATGGTTTTAACATTTATAGAGTTGAATGAATGTTGTAACTTTTCAGATAATAATGTAACCGTAGGTACAGAAAATGGCATTAACAGATATGATGTCGAAATCAGAGAAGTAGTGCATAAATTATTTGGAGTTGAGATGAAAGATCAGGAGCAGCAAGGAAATTATGTCCATAGAGACATAAAGGAGACATAAATATTGATCCAACAGGATAAATATGGAAGCAACCAGCAGTTCAAAATAGGATCTACTAAAGTCTAGAAAGTCTATGATGGGAGATTGGTGCTTGAAGCATCAAAAGAGACTGAAAGGTCTTATCTTCTTTAAAACTAATAGTTTATTGGTGAATGCAGGTAAAACACCAGACGATAAATCTGTTGCTATAAAAGCAATCAAAGACTATAATTTTAATCAAGAAGGAGTTCTTGATTATTCTTCATTGCAGAAAATTGAGTGTTCATCTCAGTTGGAGACGAAAGAATTCAACAAAGACGAATTGCTCCGAGGAATTGGCAAAAGAAAGTGTTGGAGTAGCCGATGGATTCCTATCGACAGAATGAGCGATGAGTTATCGAATCGTGTTGATACTTCGAAGGACCAGTGGTAGAAAAATGTTTGGAATTCTGGAGGGAGCAAGTCATCACAACTTGTGGTTGTCGCATTATTACAGAAAAGTGATAGACCTCATAGACAGGATTCTATGGAAACTTCTCTACATGGGGAGTCTGATGCAAAAGCATCAAAGCTAAATTTTTATTATTCATTTATGTAATTTATGGGGTGAGGTGTTTTAATTATTTTTCTCATTTTTAATAAATTAGGAGAGAAAATATAAATGTGAGGATTATTGTAAATATTCCTTAAATAATTAAGGATATGAGTGGAGTTGAATTAGGTAGATAATCTAGGGATTAGGAATTCCATAAACGGGACTTAGTTGAGTCCAAAATCAGATTTTAGTTGAGATTTGTGTGGAGCAATTTATGGAGTGGAATAAATTCATATTTATGTATAAATAAGAGGGTTGTGTGAGGATGAAAAACAAGTGAGAAAGTGAGAAATACAGAGAGAGTGAGGAATGGGTTGAGAGCTTTTTGTAAAGGGTCGAGAGCCGAAAGGCCAATCATTGTAATATTCGACCAGGTGTTGGAGTTTGTAAATTTTATTATGTTTATTACATATTAGCATTTTTGTTGTATGGCTCTCTTTTCCTTTATGTATATTTTGAGCTACATCAAGTGTGTGTTTTTTTATAAAGAAATAGATGAGATTTAAATGCTTGAAGGAAACACTCGAGTTTTATATGC
>CM076572.1:876178782-876198689 GCA_034641835.2 Pinus albicaulis
ATACAACATCAAAAATCACAAACCTATCGTCTGGATCCAACTTAATGTCTTTCAATTCATTAATGAATGAGGAAGAATCTTTGACAAAGCAGTCCGTGCAACCCACAAGGGGCTTCAACTTACTGGCTAAAAATTTAGCAAGCAGATAAGTCGGACCACCTATGGTGTTGACAATGGGGCGAAGGGGAACACCTTCCTTATGAGTCTTAGGAAGACCATAAATCCTTTGGGTAAGGGGATTACTTTCAATAAGTAATCCCCTTACCCCAGGGATTAATGGTATTCCTAAGATTCATAAGGAAGGTGTTCCCCTTCGCCCCATTGTCAACACCATAGGTGGTCCGACTTATCTGCTTGCTAAATTTTTAGCCAGTAAGTTGAAGCCCCTTGTGGGTCACACGGACTCCTTTGTCAAAGATTCTTCCTCCTTCATTAATGAATTGAAAGACATTAAGTTGGATCCAAACGATAGGTTTGTGATTTTTGATGTTGTATCATCATATACTTGCATTCCCATTAAGGAAGCCATTGATGTCATCTCTCGTATCATAGATCCTGATACTGCTCATCTTGTAGAGATTTGTCTTACCTCGACCTTCTTTAGTTTCGAGGGTGTATTCTATGAACAGACCTGTGGTGTGGCCATGGGTTCCCCCCTTCCCCTGTTGTTGCTAATCTTTCCATGGAACACTTTGAATCGAAGGCCCTTTCCTCTTCCCTTTTTCAACCGAAGCTTTGGAAAAGGTTTGTTGATGACACCTGTGTTTTGTGGCCCCATGGTAAAGAGAAATTGGACCTTTTCTTCCAGCATCTTAATGATCAATCTGACTTCATTAAGTTTACCATGGAATTCGAAGTTGATGGTAGCCTTCCCTTTCCGGATGTCCTTCTTTCAAGAAATGATGATGGTTCCTTCTCTCATCAAGTTTTTAGAAAGAAGACCCATACTGAACAGTATTTACATGCTAGTTCACATCATTTCCCGGCTCAGAAGATTGGGGTTCTCAGTACCCTAGCAACTAGAGCTTTTAGAATCTCAGATGTGAGCCACTTTGAAGGTGAAAAATCACATTTCCTTAATGTCTTCTGTAAGAACGGTTATAGTAGGGCTCAGTGTCTTAGAGCTTTTCAAAAAGTGGAGAAAGGTCCTAAGGTTAAGAAAGATCCTTGCGATCGGTTATCTGGAGTTCACCTTCCTTTTATCCAAGGTACTATTGATAAAATCGCAAGGATATTGAAGAAACACAATGTCTCTTCAACTTTCAAGCCTCTCCGCATTATCCGTGGTTCTCTTAGATCGGTTAAAGACCCGGTTTTCCTGATGGAAGGTAAGGGTGTTTATTTAATTCCATGTTCCTGTGGGACCCCTTACATTGGTGAAACTGGTCGATCTATTAACCAAAGAATTCATGAACATGTCGCTGACCTTAGACATGGTAGATCTCGATCCTCAGCCTTGGCAGAGCATGCTGAAAAAACAAATCACCATATTTGTATTGAAGATACTAAGGTTATTGCGACTATTGACCACTTCCACCACCGAAAGTTAAGGGAAGCCTTGGAAATAGAAAAGAGGCCGGTTAACCTTAATAGGGATGATGGGTGGAATGATAGCAGATGTTGGATTCCTGCTCTTCACTCTTAGTCGATCTTGATTTCTCTTTCCTAGTGTGCTCCTTTTATTTTTTTAATTTGGTTTTGATTAGTATTTTTGTTTTGTTTATATTTTATATATATATATATATATATATATATATATATATATATAAATATATATATATATATATATATATATTTATTTATTTATTTATTTATTTTTATTTTTATTTTTATTTTTAAATTATTATATTTTTATTTTTATTGTTTTTATTTTTATTTTTAATTAATTAATTAATTAATTTATTATATTTTAATTAATTAATTAATATTTATGTATTTATTTATTTATTTATTTTTATTTTTACTTTTACTTTTATTTTTATTTTTATTTTATTTTATTTTATTTTTATATTTTATATTTTTATTTTTATTTTTATTTTTATTTTCTATTTATTTATTTATTTATTTTTATTTTTATTTTTAGTAATATTAAATTAATTGATCAATTAGTATTAGTATTATGACTTAATTGTTTATTTGATTTGATTTGATTTTATATTTGATTTATTTATTTGATTTGATTTGACTTTATATTTTATTTTTATTTATATAGAATTTATAATAAAAAATATGATCAAATTTAATAAATAAATAAATAAAAATAAAAATAATAATAATAAATAAAAATAAAAAATAATTTCCGGTCAAACTAGCCGGTTTTCCAATGGCTAGTTGGAGCGGTCCTGTTCTATTTAAACTGGTTTCCTGATCAGATTTCTCATCTTGTCCTGATGATGAACCACACTGGCTGGTTCGAAACGTGTCGACAAAAATTTCTTTTATGTGACTTTCACTGAAAAATTTTTACACCAAATTATTTTAATAATTATTTGTAACAATTATTTCATATATATATATATACTTATTATTTTTATTCATAATAATATTAGTTTAGATTTATATTCATAATAATATTTTTTGAGAGTGTAAATTTTTGTGATCTATATATGTTTACAAATTTTTTTTTCTGAAAATCACATTATTATTTAAAGGGTTGATGGTTTTGGTTATCCAAACAATTCAATATATACCACAGAAATGCAGCGGTCAATGAAAAAAACATAACCAACAATTAATGAAGGTGAACATTAAGAAAATAGAATATTATTAAACATTGATAATATAATTAAAAATTAAGATTTAAAATATTTAAATCAAATGAAAAAATCAAAAATAGTAAAATGATAATAATAATAAATTTAATAAAATACTAATAAAAATAGTAAAAATAGTAGAAATATCAAAAATAATGACAAACAATGGAAAATTAACCAATAAACATAACCAAAAACACCACAAAATTAGTATACCAATTTTAATAAATAATTAATAATCCAAACTGAAAAATAACAAAACAAAATTAAAATTAAAAACAAGAGTTAGAATAAAAACCAAAAATAACAATTGCAAAGTAAAGAAAACCCCAATAAAACTAATGCTAATAAAATAATAAGGAAATTAACCAAAAAACTAACCTACAAACTAGTAATAAAAGAATTATATATATAAACCACAAATATATAAGAAAAAATAAAAAAAATAAAAAGAGAGACAAACAACCACGGACCAAGGAAAGGGATCCATAATAAGAGAATAGAGCAGTATTTTCACGCTACTTATCATCATTTTCCTGCTCAAAAGGTTGGTGTTCTAAATACATTGGCCACTAGATCTCTTAGGGTCTCTAATGATGAACACTTGGACAAAGAGAAAGCCCATCTCCTTGGAGTCTTTGAGATGAATGGTTATAGTAAGCATCAAGGTCTTAAAGCTTTCTTGAATGCAGCAGAGAGGTCCAAAACCAAAAAAATATCCACGTGAATTAGTTGGTAAATTTCAAATGCCATTTATACATGGTACTCCTCACAAAATTGCTCGTATTTTAAGGAAGATTTTGATCTTTTCCACACCTTTGAAAACCATTTGTAGCTCCCCCAGATCTGTTAAGGACCCATTGGACCACAAAAGTATAAAATGTGTCTATTTAATCCCATGCTCCTGTGGGGTTCCCTACATTTGGATTATTAATTATATATTAGAATTGGTAAACTAATTTTGTGGTATGTGTGGTTATGTTTATTGGTTAATTTTCCATTGTTTGTAATTGTTTTTGTTACTTTTACTAATTTTTATTTTATTTTTATTAGTATTTTATTATTATTATTATTATTATTATTTTACTATTTTTAATTTTTCATTTGATTTAATTATTTTAAATTCTTGTTTTCTAATTATGTTTTTTTTCCACAGAAAAAATCGAAACTTTCCATTATAGAATAAAAAGTTTACTGAGTACATGCTATAAGCATTCTATCTGATTGTGTGTCACGCACGACACCAAAAACAGATTCATCAAGCCATTTTGAGTACAACCAAAATCCCAAAGGTAAACACATAAGTTAAATAACTCTACCTCAGCATTTCTCTACCAAGAAACTAGTTTTCCTTTCCACACCAACCCAAAATTCCAAGACTCCTCATACGAGGAAAACACCCTAAAAAGTAGGCTAGCAAAAACACCACCCTTCGAATCTCAATCTCCCTCTCATGAGGGAAACAACTCAAACAGGACCCAAGGCCAGCCTAAAACCAGTAAAAAACTGTAGAAATTATATGAACTAAGCATGCATATGTCCTTGATTCACCTGATCTCACACTATTTAACTTTATGAAAAATACTGAATCAATTCCACTTGTTAATCTTTTGCGAAAAAATTAATTGCACACACATGTGAAGCATAAACAAAAATTATCAATCGCACATAACACAGTTTTTAACCAGGAAAGCCTAAAGCTGAAAACCCCAACTATATATTATGTAACATGGAGATCATATGACAATCTCATACGAACATACAAAGCTTATCACAAGCTCTCAGTATAATACAATCGTCATACACTATACATGCATAATCTTGCAAATCTATGCACCGTTCTATGCCACCTTCTAGCCAGCCTCCACTGCGCAATCTCTGCTGAAGAATAGCTCTGAATGAATTTGAATTAATCTTGGATTGACTGCGCAATCCTCATTGGCATCTCCACTATGTGTTTGATTCAATCAATGCATCACTAATAGTCACAATAGATAGTATATCTTGCCCTTTCACCTATCTCTCCACTGGTCTCCACTGAAACTGCCATGCAATGTAGTTAACTGCTATATTGTTCGGTTGATTAATGAGTTATTATTTATCAATTAATTAAATAATTAATTCACTCCACTCTCACTAGTGTATCAATCAGTTAGACTAGATACAACTAGCTCAACTGAGTCTAACTGAGTTAAACTAAATACAACTCCATAACTACTTCTTCCAAGCTATTCATAACTACTTACTTGGTTCTTTTTAGTCCTCATCGTAGCTCAGTATAAACCCTCGAGGCAAACGTAATTCCTTAAACAAAAATTTTCTTTGTGCCACATCTGTGCACTGAACTGAAGTGCTCCAAGAGAATAAGTTGCTGTTTAGAGTCTGATTATTATTAAGAGCTAATAATAATCGACATGCATCTATTTTTAGATTGACGATCTATAAATAGACTTCTCCCAATATTCTAAAAATATAATTTCATCTATTTTTCCAACTTGATCAACCATCCACAAATATCATCCTGCAACTTCTGAAACGTGATCTACATGTCTAAAAATAGACATAGTCTAAAAATAGACTTGTGCCAAAAATAGCCTGTGGGCCCATTTAGTGAAGGCGACTCTTTTCACTAAGCTCATCATCTTGTTGAATCTCAACACTCCCTCTCAACAAGATAGGGATTATCCTTCCCCCCGATCCTACCTCTATGGTATTCGAATTTTCTCCTGGTGAGCGCCTTCGTCAGAATATCTTCATCCTGATCCTCCATGGGAATGTACTGAAGCAACATGATCTTCCGCTACACACAATATCTAATATGATGATACCAGATATCAATATGTTTATATATATCATGAAACAGAGGATTAACTGAGAGTTTAATGCAACATTGATTATCACAATGAATCACCGTGTGATCTAAATGTGAACCAAACAAACCAACCAGAATCTTCCTCATCCAGGTAGCCTCACATGTAGCTAAACTTTCTTCCATGTATTATTATTCCGCTGAACTGAGTGCCACGGATCTTTGTTTCCTGTTGTACCAAGAAAATTCTGTAGATCCGATACTGAAAAATCCCCCCTGATGTGCTCTTTTTGTCTATTAGGCTTCCTGCCCAATCTACATCCGTGAAGCCATGCAACTTCACCTCATCCGTCTGTTTGTACCATAAACCATACTCAGATGTGCCCCTGAGATATCTCAAGACAAGCTTGCCCGCCTTCCAAAAGAGCTTGGTAGGCTTAACCATCGCTTGTGAAAGCTGGTTCACCGCATAGCATATATCCGGTCTTGTATTGACTAATTACATGAGCGAACCCACCAACTGTCGATAAACAGTGGCATCCACTACCTCTGCTGATGTAGCATCCTCTTTCTTCCAATTTCCTGGAAGAGGAGTGTCTATAGGCTTGCATCCTTGCATGTGAAACTTCTCTAGTATCTCCTGGGCATACTTTCATTGAGACACAAACAGTTCACCTTCCCGCTGCCATATTTCCAATCCAAGGAAATAATGAAGGAGGCCTAAATCCTTCATATCAGACTCCTTTGCAAGATCAACCTTGCATGAGTGTATCAACTGCTCATCACTTGTTAGTATCAAATCATCAACATAAATTACAATGATCAAAAGCTTACCCTCAACCAAAATCTGGTACAAGTTTGCATGCGCCTCACTCTTGGTGAAGCCAAGTCCAATGAAATAGTTTTCGATCCGAGTGTACCAAGCACAGGTTGCTTGTTTCAGCCCATACAACGCTATTTTGAGTATGCACACATGCGACTTGCTACTGAAGATCTCAAATCCTTCAGGCTGCTCAATGTACACCTCGTCCTCAATGATCCCATTAAGGAACAAAGTCTTCACATCCATCTGATGAATGTGCCAACCCATCGGCACTGAGAGAGCAAGGATGGTCCGTATGGAAGAATACCGTGTGACAGGTGCAAAGGTTTCTTCATAGTTAATGCCCTAAATATGTGAGAGGCCTCAGGCAACAAATCTTTCCTTATACTTCTCGACACTCCCATCAGTAGCTTGCTTTACCTTGTAGATCCATCTTGATCTTACAACTGATTTTCCCACCGGCCTTGGAACAATCTCCCAAGCACTATTTCTGACAATGGAGTCATACTCCTCCACCATGGCATCTACCCATGTGGGATCCTACACTGCTTCCTCGAAAGAATATGGCTCTTTCACAATACACTTGCTCATAAGAGCCATGTATCTAGTATATCGGTTAGGTGATTGTCTCTATCTGCACTGTGATGTAGGAACTCCTACATTTTGTGCCGCATCCACCTTCAGTCTCTCAGCTTCTGTGGTATGCTTCCTACCTTGTTTAATGTTTGCTTCTGCATGAGTGGACTCCTCCACTCCATGAATCTCCTCCTGTGGCTGATCCACATCCAGAGGCTCATCTTTGGGAACAAGAAGTTCCTCCTCCGCATGTAATTGTATCTCCCTCTCAAGTGACAACTGCATGTTTTTCACCTCATCGAATTTTATATCCCATCGCATAACAGTCATCCGACTGCTTGGAAAATACACACGATAGTTATGGGGTGTTTCTGTGTACCCCACAAATATCCGAACTTCTACAGTCGGCTCCAACTTCTTCCTAGCATCCTTCGTCACATGAATGTAAACAGGTGAGCCAAAAATATTCAAATGAGAAATATCAGGCTTCTTATCAGTAAAAGCTTCCTCGAGTGTACTCATGCCAAGTACTCTATGAGGACAACGGTTTTGCACATAAACTGCAGTGTTGCATGCTTCCGCCCACAAGTGCATCGGTAGGCCTGGTCATGCATCATTGCTCATGCAGCACCCATGATCGTTCTATTCTTTCTCTCCGCGACCCCATTCTATTGTGGGTTATGAGGCGCTATGAGTTCTCTTCGAATTCCTTCTTTTATACAGAAGTCTTTGAATTCACCTGAGATGTATTCACCACCATTATCGCTCCATAGAGCTTTCACCTGCTTCCTCGGATCCTTCTCCACCAATGCCTTGAACTCACAAAACTTTGGGAACGTTTCACTCTTCTTCTGCATGAAGAAGATCCAGCATCTATGAGAAAATTCATCAATAAATATCACATAATACCTGTTTTTTTCTGTTGAAGCAACCGAGAATGGTCCACACACGTCTGTGTGAATTCTCTCCAGGATCACTGAAGCATGGTTCTCCTTCTCATGAAAGGTGGTCTTCACAAAATTACCCATTGTACATCCTTTGCACTGATCTGACTGCGCAAGAGTACCCCTGGGAATTCCAGTAGAAATTTGCTGCAAAATTTTCAAAGCGCCATGGTGAAGATGGCCCAATATCCTATGCCATAACTCGCCCTCATCCCAGCTCACCACTTCTTCTGCTTTTCCCACCATTGCAATGCAGCCATCTACCTCTATCTTGTAGAGATTCTTAATTTTAACCCCTATCTTCTTAGTTTGAACCATTTTTTTATGTCGAAGGAAAGCTTTTCCCTCACTGAAAACAACATCATAACCCTTGTCTTCCAGCATTGCGACTGAGACCAAGTTCTTCTTCAGACTTGGAACATGCAAGACATTCTTCAACAAGAATGGATTACCAAACTCCCTCTCAAAGGAAATTTTCCCAATGCTAGTTGCACTATACCGACCATCGTCGCCCATCTCTATATGCATCTAGAGGTCCTTCTCCTCCAAGTCACTAAACAACTCTTTGTCTCCCATCATATAGAAAGACGCACCACTAACAAGATACCACACAGATCCCATACATCTTGAAACCAAGCATGCGATCAAGGAAAAATCCAGCTCAAATTGCGAGGCTAAGGCCTATCCAACTGCAGATCCAGCAACCTGCTTATTCTTCTTCTTTGGACAGTTAGTGGCGAAATGTCCATGCTCGTGAAAGTGAAAACACTTCACTTTGGACAAATCCTGCTTCTTTCCTTTAGCACCAAATTTAGAAGGATTTTTCTTCCCCTTCCCTTTCCTTGCTTTGGCATCCAAAGTGCAATTTTCTTCATCTTCATTCTTCGATGAAGATCCATCCCTAGTACCCTGCCTTATCTCCTCCTGCACAAGATCTTACCAAAGTCGCTCCCATCCTGGCAGTTTCTCCCGTCCATTGACAGAGTCTTCGTAGCTATGCCAACTCTTTGGAAGCCCAAGGAGAGCCAAGCTCACCAAGTATTCTTCATCAATAGTAGCCCCCACACTTCCCAGCTCATCCTTGCAGTGGAAAAACTTCGTGAGGTATTTTGGAATATTGTCGCCTTTCTCCATTTTTATTTTTCTGAGCTTGTCTTTAAGCGCCAGTTTCCTCTGGTCACTTCTGCTTTGGAAAAAATCTGTCAAATCCTTCCACATTAAGAATGGAGTGGCTTTCTCATGAAGGCTAGACACAATATGGTCCTTCACACCTTCCAACAGAATCCTCCTTGTATTTTCAGTCTTCTTTTTCCATGCATCAAGTAATGCAACATCGCTAGATCCCGGCTTAGGAACATCGCTATCGATGAACTCCTTCAGCCCATTATCCTCTAGCACCACCTCCATCCTGTCCTTCCAGGCTATGTAATTCAATATCCCATCAAGGGCATACTCCAATCTCAACCCGTTGAAAGACATTTCAATGTATACTCGATTTCTGCACCAAGAATATTCTGTAGAAAATTCGAATTTTCCACCAGCACAAACTCACTTCACAATTGCAATCTTCAATCAACAATGCTCTGATACCATGTAGAATTTATATGCACTAAGCATGCATATGTCCTTGATTCACCTGATCTCACACTATTTAAGTTTATGCAAAATATTGGATCAATTCCACTTGTTAATCTTTTGCGGAAAAATTAATTGCACACACATGTGAAGCATAAACAAAAATGATCAATTGCACATAACACATTTTTTAACCAGGAAAGCCTAAAGCTGAAAACCCCAACTATATATTATGTAACATGGAGATCATATGACAATCTCATGCGAACATACAAAGCTTATCACAAGCTCTCAGTATAATACAATCGTCATACACTATACAGACATAATCTTGCAAATCCATGCACCGTTCTATGCCACCTTCTAGCCTGCCTCCAATACGCAATATCTGCTGAAGAATAGCTCTGAATGAATTTGAATTACTCTTGGATTTACTGTGCAATCCTCATTGGCATCTCCACTGTGTGTTTGATGCAATCAATGCATCACTAATAGTCACAACAGATAGTCTATCTTTCCCTTTCACCTATCTCTCCACTGGTCTCCCCTGAAACTGCCATGCACTGTTGTTAACTTCTGTATTGTTCAGTTGATTAATAAGTTATTATTTATGAATTAATTAACTAATTAATTCACTCCACTCTCACTAGTGTATCAATCAGATAGACTAGATACAACTAGCTCAACTGAGTCTAACTGAGTTAAACTAAATACAACTCCATAACTACTTCTTCCAACTGTGTCATAACTCTGCCACTTGAGTTCTAACTGAGTCCTCCATGCATTAGCTCCAGTAAACCCTCAGGAATAGCGTAATTCCTTCTGTCAATTTTTGTGCCACATATGTTCACTAAAATGAAGTGCTCCAAGAGAATAAGTTGATGTTTAGAGTCTGATGATTATTAAGAGCTAATAATAATTGGCATGCATCTATTTTTAGATTGTCGATCTATAAATAGACTTCGCCCAATTTTCTAAAAATAGAATTTCATCTATTTTTCCAACTTGATCAGCCATCCACAAATAGCATCCTGCAACTTCTAAAATGTGATCGACATGTCTAAAAATAGACATAGTCTAAAAATAGAGTTGCGCCAAAAATAGCATGGGGCCCACTTAGTGAAGGCGACTCTTTTCACTAAGCTCATCATCTTGTTGAATCTCAAAAAAAACGGTGTATACATGTCATATAAAGTTTATAAGTGAGGAGTATCCATCCAAACAAGAGTAGCAGCCTCTAAGAGAAATAAAATTAAACTAAGGAGATATGATATATACACCAGATATAAAGCAATACAGTAAAACAACTCTAGCCAAAGAGCCCCAGAACTATGAAATCAGAGATAAGGGTCATGGTTCGACTCAACCAGACTCTCCAGACCTATTTCCTTTATTTTCCAGCTGCCCAAAACTTGTTGTAAGCCCTCCTTAGAAATAAGGTGTGCTGCCTCATTCCGCTCCCTGTAAATGTGACAGAAAAATATGTAAGTAAAAAAAAAATTAAGGACCAAATTTCTTCAAGGATTGGATTTAAAAGATAGATTTGGCACATGAATTCTTTATTGAACCACTTGAAAATGTTTAAGGAGTCCCAAAAAAATTGTATTGAATAAAAGCCCAACTGGATCATCCAACATAGAAGCAAGTGAAGAGATTTACGCTCGGAAAAATTTTTCGTCCCATTCCCCAGGCCCACCGATGCTTCCTTGTGATTCTCCAAAATTATGTGAATCACTATACCAACCCCACACCTGTTCTCATCATTGGACGCTCCGTTAAAATATTCCCACGACATATCCCCCCTGATAGCTTCCGGAATGACCACCCTAGGAAATGATTTAAATTTCTGCTCCGGTATATTGGAATAGATGGCCACACTCTCCTTAGTAATAATCTGAGGTTGTGTCTCTATCTCCTTAAATATAGCCCTATTCCTGGAAAGCCAGATGCCTCATGAGATTAGCAGGGGAAGGGCCTTCTAGTTTATCTCTTGGCTCTCCTGCCACCAATCCCTCCATGCTTTCGAGACTGATTCCCCCTCCCATCTTTGAAACTTCCCCACTGCAGCCATAGTCTCGGACTAGACTGATTTGCTAAATGGACAACAAATAAATAAATGTTGGACTATTTCCGCAGCTAATTTACAGAGTGGGCAACGCCGCATACCTTTGCTTCTTCCTTTTCAACATAGTATCCCATGTTGGGACGTTATTATTTAATATGCACCAGAAAAAAATATGACTTTTGGCCTAACATTTTAGCTTCCAAAGTTGTTTTTCCCACCAAGTTGGAGCCTCCCAACCATTCTTTTCCATGAGGAAAGTGTATCCAAACTTAGGAGTATACTTGCCAGTGGGGCTATGGACCCACCTTAAATCATCCTCTCTATCCCTGATGCGCACAAGTGTTCATTCCAGCTCATAATTATACTTATTCCAAGCTTCATGCGATGCAGGATCAATATGAAAATCCTCCACAGACATCCATCCCTATAACCAGTGCGAGGAAGAAGCCTCTTTTGCAATTTGATTTATGAACTGGAGGCCTTTATCCTTCAGGATGGTTCTCAACTCCACCGGAAGAGAAAAAGTCTCATTGCACCATACCCACGGGTCCATCCCGATCCTGACTTGCTCCCCATTACCTATCTGCCAAACCAGACCTTCATCAATAATATTCAGCAATCCCAAAATAGCTTTCCAGAACACCGAAGCTTTTGTAGGTTTTTTCCCTGGGATCTAAGCCAATCTGTCATCTCCATAGGGTCGATATATTTTCGCTTCATGACCTGTGACCATAAAGAGTCTTTAAACAATATCCTCCATTCCATTTTGGAAGCTAGAGAGGCCACAAAGGAGGGGAGCTCTTTTATCCCCCATCCACCCTAGTCTTTAAGTCTGGCAATACTATCCCAAGCCACCCGGAGAATCACCTTCTCCTCCTTCTATCCTGCCCACAGAGATTTGCTACAGATCTTCTTCACCTTCAAAAGAATATTTTTCGGGACCCATGAGAGCATGGTCCAGTACACTGGGATCACCAAGAGAACCGATTTAATCAACACCAATCTCCCAGCTCTAGACAGCCAATAGAAACTCTAGTGGTTCACTCTCTTTTATATTTTGGCCACTAGCCACAACCAGTCCAAAGTTTTTTATGAGTTTGGTTTGAGAGTAAAACCAAGATATTTTAAACTATCTTCCAATCCTTTAACCTCAAAAGGGAGCTCCACCACTGTTATTCTTATATATTCTCTCGATACCCCTTTTGCAATGATGGCTGATTTGCCAAAATTGATGCTCATTCCTGTTTCCGAGAGGAAGAGCTCGATGGCTTGTTTTAAAAACCCAATCTCACTTCTGCTGCCATTACTAAAAAGTACAATGTCATCTACGAAAAGGAGGTGGGTAATCTGCAGATTGATGGAAACCTCAACACCCTTGATATCTCCCCTCCTTTTGGCTGCTACTATCAGCTGACTTAGACCTTAAGAAGCCAAGAGAAAGAGAAGAGGCGACAGAGGGAAACCCTGTCTCAGACCTCTTTGACTTTTGAAGAAAGGAGAAGCCGCCCCATTTATAAGGACTGCAAAGCTGATGTTGGTTATGCAACTCATCACCCAATTTATGAAACATATGTCAAACCCTAGATGAGTTAGAAGTAATATGATATACATCCAGCTTACCTTGTCATATGCTTTGGATAAGTCAATCTTAATTATCAGGCCCTTCCTTCTATCCCTCTTGATGTTGTGGAGAGTCTCTTGTGCCACCCCAATGGCTTCATGGATTTGTCTACCTTATAAGAACCCAAATTATTCCTGCGAGACATTCTTATAGAGGATTAGCTTCAACCTAACCGCAATCACTTTTAAGATGATCTTATAGATGCTATTGTAGAGAGAAATTGGACAGAATTTATCGAAAGAGCCTGGCTCATCCAGTTTTAGAATGAGAGCAATAAAGGCAGAGTTTATAGGTTCAAAGATAACACCTTTTGAACGAGATTCCTCCACCACAGCAGTGAACTCTGCTCCCAATTCTTCAAAAAAATGTTGATATAACTATGTTGTCCACCCATCCAACCCTGGGCTTTTGTCCTTCTACATTGACTTGAGGACACCCTCCACCTCATCTCTGGTCACCTATCTTGTCAACATTTCATTTTCCTCTTATTCCACATATCTTGGGAAATGTTGGGCCACCCTCACCACCTCAGCAATAGTGACCTCCGGGGGAGCTTTGAAAATTCTACTCAAATGCTCCTTACCCATGCTAGCAAGCTTTTGGAAAGACTTTTCCACCCCGTTTTCCTCCTTCCTCATCCCCCAAATGGTGTTAGCATTCCTCCTTCCTAGTTGTGAAAACATTTCATGTTCTTGTCCCTTGCTGCTAGCCATAGTGCACGATTTTTTAACCTCCATTGATCCTCCCTTTCCAATAATATCTTCCTTCTCTCCCCTTCCAAGGATTGAATATGATCCCTCTTATGCCCCGTTTCATAGCCATCAAATTCGGGGCTTTCCAACCTTTCCAATTCTACTCCGAGCCATTTCAGCCTCTCCTCCTGAAATTCCCTCCTCTGTTTGGCCCATTCGATGGTCACTTTCTTCATATTTTTTAGGTTTTCCCAGAAGCGATCCACTATGTTAGATGGCTCAGCAGCCCCCCCAAGCCCTCCATGTTTCCTTGAATAGAGCATTATAGGATTCTTCTTTTAGCCAGCCCGGGTTAAATTTAAAAAACATTCCAGGTTTGTCAATACTACCCTTAATTTCAAGGAGAATAGGATGATGATCAGAATCCCCTCCCTCCCCCACCCATTGCCTAAGGGCATGAAAATGATCTACCAAGCTATCCTTGATCAAGAATCTGTCTAATCTCTTGGCCACCCTGGCCTCTCCTATCCTCCTATTCCTCCAAGTAGGCTGAAGTTTGACGAGATTGATATCAATGAAGTGCCCCTCCCTTATTTTAGATGAGGAAAAATCTAATAGGGGATCTGCACGAGCAAACGAACCCCAGGATTTGGCCTGTCCAATTGAAAAATTCAGGTCCCCTCCTATAATGATGTTGGGACTGCTCATACAATGCCCAGACCAGAGATTATTCCAAAAACTCTCCCTCTCCTGACAAGGGCCATATATATTCATGATCTGAAAGGAAGAGCACAACTCAAGGGAATAAACCTCCACGACCAATACATGATCCGTGCCCCAGGAATTTAACAATTTGATTTTCTTGACATTAAATCCCACATCCAACCCCCCTGAACTTCCACAAGCATCCAACCCCATGAAAGATCACCTCGGGCAAAGACTCCGAAGAGCAGCAGAGACCTCTTTTGTTTCCTAATTATATTATCAATGTTTAATAATATTTTATTCTCTTAAAGTTCACTTTCATTAATTGTTGATTATATTTTTTTCATTGATCATTTCATTAATTGTTGATTATGTTTTTTTCATTGACCATTTCATTTCTGCAGTATATATGTTGAATTATTTGGATCAACACAATCATCATTTTCCTCATGATGAACTACACTGAGTAGATCGAAACGCGTCGGCCTATAAATGATAATGTTATTTTCTAAAAGTTTTTTGTAAACATAATAATTTTTTTTTAGGTTTTTATATTTTTATAGTTTAAATGACCATTTATGTTTTTAGTTCTTTTGTGTCTTTATTATCTATTTAATGTTGTGCATTGAATCATCTTTCCTTATACATTATCTTAATAATAAATTTTCTTTGAGATTCAAAACGTCTACAAATTTCACATACTACTAGGGAGAATGTGAACTCTCTACAAAAATATATAATTGTAATACATAATAATTTTTGAGAGTATAAAAATCAATTGAAACAACCTCTCTATTATGGTTAGGATTTCGAATGCTTCTAGCAAGCTTCTTTGCATGAAACATCAAGGAAAGATCGTGAAGTTTGACGATTTACAGGTCCATAAACAAAATTGAGCTCATCCACTACATAATTCTTATTTTTAGAAATTAATTCAACCAAGTTATAAAAAATAGAGCTCATCCATACTTCTTATTGTCAGAAATTCATTCAAAAGGGTAAATATTAAAATCTCTTTCAAATCTCCTAAATTTAGAAAATCTTAGAAATCTCTTTTCATAGAAAATGTTGTAGTTGGATAATTTATGGGGTAGTGCCCACGATGCCCTTAAACTTTAAGTTAAAGAATAGTATCTATTATTGATGCAAGGATTTTTAAACTTCTTCTTCAATGCACATGGATATATTTCTTTTTTATTATAACAAAAGGATGACCCCGACTTATCATTTTATAATATTTCATATTTCATAAACCTTGAGGACCTTGCTTATATTTTGTAGGTTAGGCTTGAGTTTATAGAAGAACATTTATTACATTATACATTAATCTCTTTCATTTAAAAATGTTTTCAAATAACCCAAATGCTATTCACAACCATTTATAATATTCATATATAAATTTTCCAATTCTATATCAGATAATATCATTTAATCTAATCAGAAATTTATGTAATTAAATTTTAAATAAAAACTAACAATTTAAACATAAAATAATTTAATATAAAATCAAATTCCATTCTAAATTTTATTTTTATGAAAGTGAAATCATCATGAGTTATGTAAAACACTAACCCACGGAATATAACATACATATTGTCGAACTATATGTAAAAAGTATATTTTTAGTTTTATTATGATAATAAATAAAACATATTATAATATTTGTGGGATATGTAATGAACATTCATTTAAGATAATATTTTGAATTTATTATATATATATATATAAATTAAAGTATTATTTTATTAAAAATTTGATATACATGGAGTTACAAACACTTTCAGAATAATCATGGAAAACATATATATTTTCAATAAACATTATCATTCAACATAACCAAAAGAGTCTCAAATCACACTAAGAATACAAACACCAGTCTCCAGAATTCATTAAAAGCACAATCATAGTCTGGTCTACAAAAAAACCCCACAGGCTCACATAGAGACAACATACATATTTACACCAAAAACCAATAACATCCATGGCCTTACTGCTAGAAAGGGAAAACCCAACAATTATGATACAATACATATTCATCAAAGTTACCCCAATTAAAAAATAACCAAACCAAGGTATTCATCCAAAACTTAAGCACCATGATTGGTCGTTGAGCTTACCGCCACAAACCAGGAAAACTACCACATGCCCACCATATTGGGTCAGGACCAATACTGCAAACCATCATCCAACCGAGAGGAAAAAAGAAATGCCATGTTCCCAACCAAACGAGTTAGGAGACGATGAACAAAGCCATCAAACAACACCTCACCAAATTATGTTCTCTAATCATTTTCACAAGAAGAGATTCTTGTTAGAGCCCTTGCACTAGAGGCAAGAGGATCCATTGAGTCCTCTTCATTAGAATCACACGTAATGTGGATTTTTATATGAGCCAGATAAGAGTCAAATCTATATAAAGAAAACATCTAGTTCTTGAGCATTCTCTTTAAATCTTCCACAGATGTGAAAATAATGTACTTCTCCATTTGTTTATCCTTAAGAACCAGGCCTAAAAGGGTCTTCATTTGCCAACGAAGAGCCACAAAATTAAAACCTATTGTTTCTTCCTATTTTTGGTGTGCCCAGGATCAAGGACCCAAGTTGACATATTCTCCATGAGTTCTAAATCCGAGAGGGATTTTCTTTCGACCCTTGCCTATGTCTTAAGATTTCAGATTTCTCTAAGTGTTTCTAGCGAAACATCATTTAAAAATGCGGTGGCCAAATAATGGGAAAAAAGACGAGAACCATGTTTCCCTTGCTAGGCACGGAGATTACCTCCCCGTCTACTCCTTCCCCTCTGTCTCAGTGGGATGGTTGAATCAGGACCAAATTCCCAATAATTGTGATGAGAGCATCTCCTTGCAAAACAATAGATTACTAGACTAGACCCAAAATAAACACGAATAGGAAACCAACAAGCTAAGTCTTCATAGCAACTCCAAACGCTTGACCCCAAATCAAAATACTACTCGACAATTGAAATAAAACAAGCAATTATCTCCTCCACCAACTTTTCCCCACTAGCCATTAAACCCAAAAATGAAGACGTAGAGACTTACACATACAAAACCTAAGGGAGCACAACCACCCACTAACTTCAATGCACCAAAGATTATCCCCTCAAGGACCATACCAAACCCTACAAAGCACCAACAGATTTCTTTGAACAAGACTCCCAACCTCAGGCTTGTGACTTGCACTCAAAATACTGGTTGAAATTCGAAAGAGAATTGACATTAAACCTCAAACTAAGACTACCACCCAAGGGCTAGTGAAACCCAAAGCTTCAAAACCCAAAAATATCAAACCAAACACAAATGACTGTCATAAGAAATAGAGCAGGAGAGACTTAAATAGAACCTAAGAATTCATTTCGCAAAATAGGTTGAGCACCAACCACATCCCTCCTACAAATCAAACCTCTAGTGATTAAGCGTAAGAACGAACAACAAGGAATTATGACGCCTTTTGACTAGGCTTACACAAATGAGCATGTTTTCCTTGTGAGCTTTCAAAAACATAAGCCCACCATAGTTCGAAGAGAATTACACACACAATTGTTATCGAAAAGCATAACCAAGAAGTTGAGGACCATTCCTCAGTTTCTCTCCTTTATTCATTATCTAATATCCTGCTCATCTACGCCATTAACTAGACACACTTCGCCATGTGTTACCTGCATGCACATGCATCCGAAGGGAGGTTGTGACCTTCCTCCATAAATGCAAGATGGAACTCTGGGGTGGCGAGTGTAGTAGCTAAGGGCCCCATTAAATCAACATTGTCATCCCCATTAGGGGTTCTTTATATTAATATTATTTGAAGATGTGGATTTTATAAAATTAAAAACAGGAAATGTTTATTTTAGTAGATATTGATTTTTTTTAGATACTCAATGTTTTCATAGATTGAAGATATTATTAAAAATTGTATTTTTATTTATAATCATATTTTGATTTTTATTATAATAATAAATAAAAGATATTATAATTGTGATGTTGAGAAGCTATACAACTCACTCTGTGAGAGATATTGTCACGTGGCATTATATTTAAAAGTAATTAAATAAAATACTTCAATTTCTATAGACTTGATACACATCTAAACAAATTATAATATTTTTTATTACAATATATTAAAATAATATAATATCTTAATAATAAATATATATTTATAAAAAACTATTATGATATGTTTATAAGTATTTGTCATTTAATATAAGATATTATTTTAATATATATTAAATAAAAAATATTATAATATTTGTGTCATGTATATTGAGAATTCAAAAATTGAAATAATTTATTTATGAATCACATTGTTTTTTATTAATATTTTTTTATTTTTTTTATAATTAAAAATAATAAAATAATACATTCTTTAAGACATTAAAATAATAATAATAATAAATAATTTAATGTGGACCATAAATAATATTTATTATTTATTCATTTTATATTCCAATAGCATATTACTTTAAATGATAAATGTAAGCCAGCGAAAATTATACCGTTATCCATCGTGTAAGTAAGCGGTTGTGTCTGTGACGTCGATATCCATCATTTGCTGCGTCGATATCCAAAATAAACAAACGGATAAGACCTTTTAATTCAAACACAGAGCACTGTTCGTGTAGGGCCAACACTTGAGGCTCTTGCCGTCACGGGAAATCGACAGGAAAACAGGGCGCGATCGAATGAGATGGTACGAGGACTTAATTTTATTATTTTAAATCCATTATTAAAAGTAAATTTAGATTTTAATTAAGTATAAAAAAAATTAATTCTAATATTTGAAAAGTAAATATTTTTTTTTAATCATAGCGAATTTTATTTAAATAAATAAAATGTAAATACTATCTTCATTTTTATAATTGCTTTTAAAACTAATTTCCATATTTAAAATACCAAATACATGTCATTACAATTATTATTATTTAAATTACATAAATTTATTATTATATGATAAAATACAATTTATTCACATAGACATAGACATAGACATACATATATATATATATATTTTAATAATAATGTCTTTATTAATCATCTATATATATGTATATATATCTATATATATATATACATATATATATCTATATATATATATACATATATATAGATGATTAATAAAGACATTATTATTAAAATATATATATATATATATGTATGTCTATGTCTATGTCTATGTGAATAAATTGTATTTTATCATATAATAATAAATTTATGTAATTTAAATAATAATAATTGTAATGACATGTATTTGGTATTTTAAATATGGAAATTAGTTTTAAAAGCAATTATAAAAATGAAGATAGTATTTACATTTTATTTATTTAAAT